>JAQPPZ010006464.1:0-10860 GCA_028583015.1 Wollemia nobilis | reverse complement strand
TGACCTTGACTTTGACGTTTTACAGATTCTTCTTTACCCAACTCTTTTTGGGAGGGACCTTTTTGTTCTTAATGTTAAGATAAAATTTCTATCAAATATATTAATAAATAAATATAAAAAAAATAAATATTGATAAATTAAAGATATATTTTTTTCTTTATTATTATATTTATGTTTATAATTTTTCAATTATGTTTTATTTTATATAATAATTATTTTTCCCTCAATTTCAAAAACAAATATTATAACCATAAAAATCCATTTTAATATCACCATTAAGCCATATATTTTAAGATAATTTTTTTTTTAACACCTAATCGTATCACGCCAATATAATTTGTTAAAATAAATATAAAATGTTGATCTTAAATAAATTAAATTAATAAAAGTTGTGTTAATAAAATGGGGTGAATAGAAAACAAGAGGAACAGAACCTCCTTCAATCCCACTTGGCTTGAAAATTACCCGTATACACCTAGTAAAAGTGTTATCCTTGTCATCAAGGCTTGTCTCACTATAGGTCATGAAGCACACTGCAAACATTATACAGGTGAATTTGCTGAAAATAACACGTTAGACCACCATTATGCAGTTATATGTAACTATGTAACTAATTTTTAATTGTTAATTTTAACATATATTTATTTGTCGTGGATGCCATCTCAAAACTTAATTAATACCTTGAAAACAACCATACACAGAAGTTCATGATTTTTTTTTATATTATATTTTAAAAATAAAATAGTTGAATATAATAAAATTATCTTCATTTAGTCTTGAAAGTAAATAACTTTCAACATTGCAGGGTGGAATGACATTATTTTTCATTACCTGGAAGGATTATTTAGTCTTGAAAGTAAATAACTTTCAACATTGCAGGGTGGAATGACATTATTTTTCATTACCTGGATGGATTGTTTGGTGGGCAAGCAGGGTGGACAGACCAAGGTACCATTTCTTTTCGCTAGTGTACTTGATCTTCATCCGTGATCATTGATGCCTAAGTTATGGGGTGGATAAACTCCCTATCAATTTGCAACTGCATTGACTGAACGTGAAATTTAAAAGGTGACAAGGGCATGGAATAGATTTAAGAGGACTATTACATATCTAAAAAATTATTCTAAAAAAACCATGAACAAGTTACAACTCGAAACCAAGAGAATGTAACAAAAAAAAAATTGGTATTCTATTATCATGCTACCAGTTCTTTTTTTGTTTTTGTTAAATAATGTGTATCGACTTTTATATGAGTGCACTTTTAAAGTCTTAGCCACTGTATTAAAGCCAGGTTGATTAGGATTAAAGTGTTGGACAATCTGTCAATCCATACTCAACATATAAACATCCAGGGGTTGGTCGCTCAGTAGGACAATCAAAATTGGCCACACTGAACATATAAACATCCAGGGGTTGGTAGCTCACTAGAGAAATTAGAATAATTGGTCGCTCAGTAGAATAATCATATGTGTAAATTTTAATAGGTTTGAGATTTGAGTCCTAGACAGTCCAGCTTCTTCAAATATTTTAAATTGTAAAAGCATTTCAATTTACATCTTTAATTCGAAGAATCCAAACAAAGTGGTTTTATGCTTGAAATGGTTAGTTGTTGAGTGTCAGCTCTGCATTACAGTAACCAGTTTGTAGGTTATGCTTTGACATCAACAACACTTTTGCATTATAGGTAAATTTAGATGAAAATTATGCAAAGGTCTATTGTGCAAAGGTCTCTTGCAATTAAGGAACGGTAATAACTTGGAAAAAGTTATTCAAGGCACAGTAATAACTTGGAAAATGGTATTATTAATCACCAGCAGTCACTCTTGAAGAAAGGTGATTCCAGTTAGAATACTGAGTTATGAGATTTTGAAGGGAAGTACTTTGATTCTAGGTCCGTGGACTGTCCGGTTAGAATTACTAGCTATTCTGTCTTCATGTGATATGTTCCATATTGTATGGTAAGTTGTTTCCTCCTCTTACTAACATGCATAGTGGTGCTCCACTCGCGTTAGTCACTTATACAAGTCTTCTATCCATTTACATAGGCATTCTTTGTTCATGGAAGCCTTTTGTGAGTTTATATAAGCATACGGGCCAACCTGTGGGTCATAAACTTTCTTATTTGTATTCCATCGGCTTATTAATGATATATGATGGCTATATTTTTAAAAGCAAATATATATATATTTTAAATATAATCATATTTTTTACAGTATAAAAGCTTCTGGTTGGGTCTTAAAATGGAAAGGAATCGTGCCATTGAAGAAAGGTGTAGAAACATTTAACAATGAGTTGTACTTTTCTCTCCTTATTGAAGCCCTTTGCACTGTTAAGAAAAATGCGTGTCAGAAAGCTGGTAAGTTTTTCCCTCCATTCCCACTTATAAATATGTGAGTAGCTGGTATCATAAAACATACAGAGTAGAAGAAAAGAATGGAAGAATAAGAGCAGTGCAGCAGAAGAGCATGGAGAAAAAGCTAGGAGTTGAAGCCGCAGCTTTAAGAAACTCCTCTATGATTGTAACCTGCAAATCCTTAGCAGATATCTCTGGATGTATTTTCAATTCATGTATGTGGATGTATTTCCGTTATTAAGCAATATATAATAACTTTCCTGTATTGTTATCTTCGAGCCTTATTCAGTTGATTATAAATCTAACTTAGCAAATTTAGCTTTTATCTTGTTGACGGGCGTGTTCTACCCGCCGAAAAACCTTTGCAATATTCCGCTCACAATTGCTTGTGCTCTATCTTGCTGGTGTTCTATCCCGCGGATGTTGTAGCCCGTTCGCTTGTTTGTTTGGTAAGCATGAATGTGTTTTTAAATAGTAACATAGAACCTTATTTTATTTCATGTTGTAACCCACAAACATTTTCCTTGTTGTGATCCACATCAACCCACTCTTTAAAATTAATATACTCCAGCCCGCTCCCGTTGTGCATTGAAAAGTGTGCATGCAATTTATAATCATGGGTCAGAATATTTACTTCCACCCACGGGTTTTGTCATGTTGTGCACCATGGCATATCTCCCATGCTCCAGCCCGCGGTGGTCTTTTCGTGTCGCTCCCCGCTATGTGCTCTAAACCATAGTGTGTTGTGACCCATGCTATGCTGTAGCCCACACCTTGCTCCAGCCCACGGCTGTTCTAACCCACGGATTGTTCCACCTCACGATTGCTCCAACCTACGTGACACGTCGTGCACTAGTAAAACTTTCAAATTGGTATCAAAACTAGCACCATTTGTGGAAGATAAGAAGCAATGGCTTCTAGTGGCAATTTGTTGTAATTGCGAATCCCACGTTTCAATAACAAGAACTACGATTACTGGAGCATCCAGATAAAAATTTTATTTGGGTTTCAGAAGCTATGGGCCCTACTAGAGAACGGTTACACAGAACTCGCAGATGCAGCAGCGTTGAGTGCTCCTTCCCAAGCGGAGTTAGACTTGTTGAAGGAGAATCAGAAAAAGGATCAGAAGGTATTATTTTACATAATGCAAGCAGTTGAGGAGACTATTTTCCCGAGAATTACAGCAATAACCAAATCAAAGGAGGCACAGGAAAATTTATCCAACTCCTTCCAAGGCACCAATAAAGTGAAACTAGTGAGATTGAAGATGATGAGAAGAGAGTTTGAGAATTTTTAGATGAGCGAGTGAGAGTCAATGAGCAACTTCTTTACCCAGACAATGGGTATCATCAATCAGATGAGGTTGAATGCCAAGAACATTGAGAATCAAAGGAGCCTACCAACAAGGAGCCTACCAACAAGGTTTGACCCAGTGGAGATAGCAATTCAAGAATCCAGTGATTTGACAATCCTCTCGGTAGATGAGCTCATGGGTTCTCTATAAACACATGATAAAAGATTGAGCCAGTCATCTCAGTCCTCATTACATCAAGTTTTTAAGACGCAGGTCTCATTTCGAGACAATAACAGAAGAGAAGAATCCCATAAAGGTGCCTCAAGTTCTCAAGGAGGAAGAAGATAAAATAATAGAGGTAATCTTGGAAGAGGTAACAAGATAGGAGGAAGGTCAAACTCCAATGAAGGAGAGACTAGCTACAACTTCCATCAAGCAGGAGGAAGAGGCAATGGCAAAAATCAGCAAGGAGGATCAAATTAGAGGTATGATAAATCAAAGATCCAATGTTATTACTACAAGAAATTTGGTCATTATAGCTATTAGTTTAGAAAGAAGTTGACCAAAAATAACAAGCAGCAAGCCCACTATACAAATGAAAATAAAAATATAGAAAGTAGAGATGCATGTGGGAATCTGTTGTTAACTTGCAATGCAAATGAAGAGATTCAAAGGAATACTTGGTATCTTGATAGTGGGTGCAGTAATCACATGTCTAGAAATAGATAAATGTTCTCACGATTGGATAAAACCATCAAATCTAAGGTGGAGATGGGGAACAACAAGGTACCTATCATGGGTAAAGGTAAGATCATAATTCATACCAGGCAAGGTGAAAGGAAGCACATCTCTGATGTGTATTATGTGTCTAGGTTGAAACATAACTTGCTAAGCATTGGACAGCTTGTGTATAAGAGGAACACTATGTAATTTAAAAATGGATCCTATATCATTCGAGACAAAGAGAATGGGATTGTAGCAACTGTAGCCATGACAAAGAATAAGATGTTTCCTTTGCATATTGAAAATGAATTATTATTTTCATTTAGTGCAGTTGTGAATGATACTACATGGTTGTGGCATATCAGATATGGTCACATGAGTTTCAGTGGCCCAAACTTACTGCATGAGAAATATATGGTAAAGGGTTTACCTCTCATAGAGCAACCTAGTCAAGCTTGTGAAGGTTGTCTAGTTGACAAAAAGCATAGGGATGTGTTCCCTACAAGACAGTCATGGAGAGATTCACATCTGTTGGAGCTGGTGTATTCAAATATTTGTGACCCTATGCAAAACCAGCTCATTTGCCTATAAAAAATATTTTTTGACTTTCATAGATGGTTTTAGTCAGAGGACATAGGTATATCCTATCAAACAAAATTCAGAAGCATTTAGTAAATTTAAAGAGTTCAAGGCTTTGGTTGAAAAACAAAGTGGTTATTATGTGAAGACTCTTAGGGAAAAATGGAGGAGGTGAATATATATTCAATGAATTCCATAATTTCTGCAAAGCAAATGGAATTAAAAGGTAGTTCACATCTAGATACACACCATAGCAGAATGGTATTGTAGAGAGGAAGAACATAACCATAATGGATATGGCAAGGAGTATGGTATGTTGGAATATTTTCAACATTGCCTCCTTAGTCCTAAGTATTAAGTCCTAGTATTTAGTTTTAGTTTAATGTTTTGATTTACATATTTCTAGTTAATTTGATTAGCATACATTGAGGTTTTGGCTTGGTTGGTCAATGTTTGACCATAGTCCAAGATTAGAATGTTGTTAGGATAAGAGCTATCTTTAAGTTAGTTTGTTGTAATAAGTTTGAGAGGATTTCTCTCAACCACCGTGTCTATTTTTAGTTCTTTCAAGAACTATAAAACTATGTAATGCATTGTTGATCAATAGAACAATTTCACCATTGTTTCTCATTTGGTATCAGAGCAGGTTTGCTCAGATGGATCAAAACCTATGGAGAGTGGCGTGAAGAGATCTGAAGCACGCACTTTGTTAGAGAAACTCAAGTGGCCAGCACTCAGCAGAGTTGCAAGGAAGAGCTCGAGTAAATCATTAATATCTCATGCATCCTGAGGTATTTGATTATGAAATTTTTAGGGTTGTTAGATAATTGTATCAAGAGGATGCTATCAAAATTTTAGGTGATTTGGAGCTAATTTGCAGATTTTATTAGCATTTTGAGTTTTTCAATAAAATGGTTGTATAAGGTGGAATACAGGGTATTTGCTTCTCAAATTTTGGGAGAAATATTATTTAGATAAAATCATAATTCAAAAAAAATTTCAGGTCATTTGGATCTGTATTTATTGATTTGTGTGAATATTGATTTTTTCTTCAAAAATCCTAGATCCGAAATTGTGATAAAAAGGGAAAAAGTAAATGATCACATATTTTTCACATTTGTGAATTTTCTTCCAAAATTTAGAGGGTTTTCAGATTATTGTCTCAGGAATACAGAGTTTAATTTTCAGAAATTTTGGAGCTGTATGGATTGATTTATGTGAAAACATTGAAGTTGTCTCAAAAACACTCTAAGATCTAGAAAGGGCAAAAGTAAATTGATCACATATTTCTCATTTGTGTGAATTTGCTTCTGAAATTTAGTGGATTTTTAGATAATTATATCATAAGTCTACAGGAAAGGAGTGGCTGAGAGCTAGGTGGAATATTGATGAGTGGTGGATTGCAGAATGGCCACCATGTATAAAGAATTGGAAGTGCCCAAATTCAATGGAGATAATTATGCTATTTGGAGCATAATGATGAAGACCTTCTTGAAGGCTCAAGACTTATGGGATATAGTTCAAGAAGGCTATGAGGAACCCACTTGGAGCAAGCTACAAGGTGAGGAGAGAAAATAGAAGAAGGAGCAACAATATGCAAATTGCTTAGCTCTTATGGATTTGAGGAGAGGAATGGAAAAGAATGTTTTTCCTCTCATAGCCAATTGTAGATCAGCTACAATGGCATGGCAAGTGTTGAAGGATGCTTATGGGTTTTATGAGGATACCCATAAAGCCATGTGTGACAATCATGAAGATTGTTTAAGCAAGGAGGAGCCTTGCTTCCTTGAAGAAGTTTCTGAATTAGATCCTTTTGAAGGAGCTTTTGAAGAGTCTTGTGAAGACTCATATGAAGGTATGTCTTTTGCAGAATACATACATTCTTATAATGGAGAATTATTTCTTAAAGAGGAAGATATACTTGAAGAAGAGCCTTGTGTGAAAGAGAGTAAAGAATCCCTTAATGGAGAAGAGGATAACAAAGAGGAAGAGACTTGTACAACTTTCCTTGGAGAGAGTCATTGTGAGACACAGATCATTGAAGACATGTCTTGTATAGGCATGGAAAATTGTAATAAACAATTATTTCTTTTAGGAGGAGAAAAAGTTGAAAAGAAAAATTGTACTAAAGAATTTTTTGCAGGAATGGTATGCTTTGAAAGCATTCACATTGATAGCAAAGAGGAAGAAGAATTTGAAGATAAAGGAAGAGAAACACTCACATTGGAGTGTTCCTTGCTTGAAGATCACCAAGGTGAGATGTATGATGAAGAATGTCTCATGAAGGAGACATATGAAGAAGAGTGTCTTATGGAGAAGACACCAAATCAGCTATTTGTTGAAGAATACTTCATGGAGAATGCATCTACAATTCTCATGGAGGAGAATAAAGAATATGATGATGGAAAAGCAATGTTCATGGAAGACTATTGGCTTATTTTTGTTGAAGACCATTCAATTGGAATGGATGTGTGCTCTCTTGAAAGAGCAAATAAAGTAATGTGGGATGATGATCCACAAGAAAATTTTTATGAAGAGGAAATGGAAGCTATAAGCTTCTTGTTAGAAGATCACTCATCAAGGGTGAAGGATGTGTTGGGTGAAGAAAAGACCCCACAAGACTCCCTCATTTGGGAGATGGAAAGTGAGAAAGAAAATGGGATAGAAACAGAAAATGGAAATGAGATTGCTGATTTTCTTGTTGTAATGGCAAAGGAAACATCACTCATGGATGATGATCACTCACTTGGAGTGACTACATTGCAGAAAGAGAGTTGTCTTGAAAAGGCAACTATGTATGATTGCTTGAATGAATGGTGTTTCAACACACCAACATGGATTGAACAAAGGAGGAGAACTCTTAGTGAAGAGTTGATGGTTGATCTTGAAGCACCATACAATGAAGGAGAACTGCTACAAAATAGCTTTATGGGAAGCACCAAATCTACTCATACTAAAGGTAATGTTTTTATGATTAATGATTTGTTTTTTGTGAGCAGGAATGAAAAGAAAGGTGATTGTCTCATTGAGACAACTTTGATGAAGAGTCTTCTTGGAGAGAATACAGTGATGGAGAACTTGGGTCACATGGATCAAAATGATGTGTTCAAAATTCCTTGGGAGAAGGATTCTTGTAAAGTCATTGTTGTGAGAGAATATTTGTGTGAGGAGCAACTTTATGTTGCATATGTAGTTGGTCATTATATGGCCATATTTGTTGTGATTTTTTGTGTGAAAATATGTGAAAGAGTTGTATGGTATAATCATCTATGTGAGATGATTAATTGTAAATACTCATGTGGAGTATTGTTTAGTGTTGAAGATGTAAAAGAAGATCAAAATGTGAGAGCATGGTTTAAAGACCATAATGATAAATATGTAAGAGAGTGGTTGCTGAAAACCACAAGAGGAGATACTTTTGTTGAAGGGGGAGCTAATCAACAAAATAAGGCACTCAAGCATTTGCAGAAAATTCCACATGAAGAGTGGAAGGAGTGCCACCATAAGTATTTTGTAAATTCTGATTTCTTGATTCAAGATTGGAGGAAACGTAAGAGAAATATTTTCTTCCAACTCTGTGATGCTTAAAGAACTCTTGCATGAGTGTCTTTAGCATCAAGGGGGAGAATGTTGGAATATTTTCAACATTGCCTCCTTAGTCCTAAGTATTAAGTCCTAGTATTTAGTTTTAGTTTAATGTTTTGATTTACATATTTCTAGTTAATTTGATTAGCATACGTTGAGGTTTTGGCTTGGTTGGTCAATGTTTGACCATAGTCCAAGATTAGAATGTTGTTAGGATAAGAGCTATCTTTAAGTTAGTTTGTTGTAATAAGTTTGAGAGGATTTCTCTCAACCACCGTGTCTATTTTTAGTTCTTTCAAGAACTATAAAACTATGTAATGCATTGTTGATCAATAGAACAATTTCACCATTGTTTCTCATGGTAAAGGTAAAGAGTTTACCACACAAGTTCTGTGTAGAAGTTGTAGATTGTGTAGTTTATCTGTTGAATAGGTGCCCCACGAAGATTGTGAAGGATAAAATTCCTTAGGATGTATGAAGAAACCAGAAGCCGAGTGTTTCTCATTTAAGAGTTTTTGGATGCATAACATATGCACACATATTATATGAGAAGATAAATAAACTGAATGACAAGGCAGAAAAATGCATCTTCACTGGATATAGTGAATGATCAAAAGCTTATAAGTTGTATAACCCTATCACAAAGAAGCTAATTATAAGCCGAGATATGAAGTTCATGGAAAATGAAGCTTGGAACTGGAAATCCAAGACTAGTCAGCAAGAGCCAGCAATCATTGATTCTGAGGACTTGGATGAAAATAAAGTGCATCCACTTGTAGCTTCAAGTAGTAATACTAGTGCTAGTAGCAACACTGCCTCATCATCATGGTTACCTCCACTTACAAGCAGTATCTCTAACTTGAAGACACCATAAAATATAAGGAGCTTGTAAGATATATATGAGGTAATTAGAAATAAAATTGTCAAGGTAGAACATTTTGATTTTGCTTTATTTTTTTGAGTGTGATCCAATTTTATTTTAAGATGCAATTAAGAATAGAAAATGGGTGAAATATATGGATGATGAGATAGAATCCATATACAAAAACCAGACCTGGAAATTAATGGATATTCCAGCAGGAAAAAAAACCATTGGTGTAAAATGGGTATATAAAACTAAGTTTACTATCCAAGGTGAAATAGACAGGCATAAGGCCAGACTGGTGGTAAAAGGCTACAAGTAGAAGTTAGGGATTGACTATCATGAAGTATATACGCCTATAACGAGACTTGAAACAGTCAGGATGATTCTAGCATTAGCAACCCAGAAAGATTAGATTGTTTACCAGATGGATGTCAAGTTTACCTTCCTCAATGGAGTGTTGGAACAAGAAGTCTACATAGACCAACCACCTAGTTATGAGTTGGAAGGGCAAGAAGGCAATAACCTAAAATTGAATAAGACCCTATATGGGTTGAAACAAGCACCCAGTAATTGGTATAGTTGCATTGATGCATACTTTTAGTTGAATAGGTTCATCAAATGCCCATATGAGCACACTCTTTACATGAATATGTATAGGGGGAGATAATAATAGTCTGCTTGTATGTAGATGATTTGATCAATACTAGAAACAACAATATGTTGTTTGAGCAATTTAGATATGTCATGAAGGAGTTTGAGATGATGGACTTAGGTCTGATGAAATATTTTCTTGGAATTTATGTTAACAAATATACGAATGGTATCTTCATATCTCAAGGCAAGTATGAAGTAGATGTCTTGAAGAGGTTCAGAATGGAGGACAACAAACCAGCGATCACGCTAGTTACCACAGGCCTAAAATTGAACAAGAATGATTGCAACATCAATATTGATCCAACTTTCTACAAAAGGTTAGTTGGAAGTCTCATGTATTTAATGGTAACCAAAGCAGACTTGATGTTTATAGTGATCTTTATTAGCACATTTATGGAGACATCAAAGAACACTCACTTGCAATTAGGTAAAAGAATTTTATTTTATGTAAATGGGACTAGAAACCATGGAATACTTTATTCAAGAAAAGACCATCTTGAGCTTGTTGGCTACATAGATAGTGATTGAGCTGACAATATATATGATAGGAAGAGCACTTATGATTATGCATTCCATATTTTATAGGGTGTAGTTTTATGGTCATCAAAGAAGTAACCAATTTTTGCCTGCTAAGGTAGAGTATATTACCACCACCTTAGTTGTATTCCAGGCAGTTTGGCTGCAAAGAATTTTGGGTGATCTCAATCATCACCAAGAAGGGGCAACAATAATATACCGTGAAAACAATTTGGCCATAGTACTATTGAAGGATCTAGTGTTTCATGACAAGAGCAAGAACATCAACAT
>JAQPPZ010006463.1:0-10774 GCA_028583015.1 Wollemia nobilis | reverse complement strand
TGGGGTTTGGTGTTTGTCAATATGCATAGCTAAAATAGCGATGCTTTAAGCATGTGGTATTTTGAACATATGAAATACTTTTTTTTTACCATCTTAGACTACTACCTTCAATTTCTAACTTCTAGATAAGCATACAAACATCAATTTTAATTTTTGTTTGGTGTTAGCCTATTACTATCCATGTTATCTATGGATATGCATGCACAAATCATCGAAGCTATCCATAGACCCACTTTATGGGAGGAGGGATAATACTTTTTGTGAATACAACACTGGCATATGGTATCTATGGTATTCTCCAAATATCTTAATGGATTGTATTCTATGTTTTAAACCTTCAATGATTCTACATTCTTGAATACAAAATTAATGGTCTTATCATGTTCTTGTTAGGGTTCACAAAAAGGTAGGGCACTCTAACACACTTTAGAAACACATAATATTATTATTGATAGGTCACTAGTGTGACTTTAATAGCCTCAAAATGAGGTCAAATATGGAGTGGTAGGCCTTCTTCAATTATATACATTTATCTAGTTTCATTATAATTACATACACACACAAATATATATAAGGTTACTAACACAACTTTGGAGGTATTATATGGTTCAAATATTTTAGATTTCACACCTTTTTTAATCGAAAAAAATAGAACCGATCCATCTACTCAAATCTTATACAAAAGGTATAAAAAAGGATGAAAGAGAGAAATAAATAGTGGGCACCCATAGGCACTTTAAACAATAACTATATTATCCCTAGATAAGAATCCAAACACTATGATATAATGGATGGAGTGATTGGAGGTCTTTATACCAATACCCAATCCCCAAATTTACATAAATAAGCTCAACCTAAGACGACATAACAATTTCAACTTGAGGTTAATTATAAGTTGTAAGATATGTTTAACCATAACAAGGTTATTCCTAGCCCATAGGGATTATATAATAGAATACTACAATGGATTGAATGCATTGTACAATAATTTCCCTTAGGCCTAAGTAAGTTTACATCATACAATGTCAACCTTAGCCATGAGTAAGATTACATTTTCAATAACCCTACATAGTTTAAACAGAGGGACCAAGGATAGAAGACATTAATGAAAATAATATCTCCACCCCACAATGGATGCTCTATTGGGCCTTCACACTTGAGGTAAACTCATCTAAACCACCCTCATCATTTGAAATATACTTCTACATAAAATATTTTTGCACAAGAATTTCCTTAGGATGCACCATGGTCATCACTACTTTTATCAGATGCTCTTAGACATATCCAAAGAACACTTCTACTAAGATACCAAATGTGGAAGAAAAGTCAATATCACCACCACTAAATAAAAGTCACTTCATTCTTCCATAATTACATAAGGTAGTACTTGGAGGTATAGTTTTCCCTCTTACAATATATGCAACCTTGTTTAGAGGCTTCAACTTACCCTTGGGTCACTTGATTTCCATCACCAAAGAAGGCTTTTCATGGACCCATTTATGAAAAGAGCAATTACAAACTTCTAAAAGTACATGGACAAATAATAGAAGGAAGATAGCATGAATGATTAGATCTTCATGAATAGGATGAATCAATAACCCAAATGAGGAAGAGGGGTTGACTAAAGCACATCTTAAATTATTTTCCTATATGCCTCCAAAAGACTCAAAATCAATGGCAACTATCACAAATCCAACTACATCTCTCAAAAAAATGGACAAAAGATTTTAATTGTATAGAATATGATAAATCTACCCTTTCAAAAAATAGCAAGAGGGCTTGAGGATTGTTCTGCATAATTTGGTCCCTAACAATAGAGCAAGTGCATAAACTAATGTCATCAATGCGTAGAGCTTGAAAAATCTTGTGATTTAAAAAAATAGGCTCAAAATGCTTTTATATTAAAAAGTTGTGCTTTGAAGTATTTGACCTAATAATCCACAAAAAATAAAAAATAAACCCTACAAACCTTAAGAAAATAGTATCTAGTCCCATCCTACCATGTGTCATCCTCTCATTCATTGGTGATAAACACTCATTTTGTACCACCTGTCTACCCCCAATGCACTATAAATTGGACATCTACCACTCTCTAATTCGTCAAGGATGTATATGAAAAATAAATATTGATATGACACACAAAGGTTTCACATTAGCCTCAAAGTTAACTAGAAGATCAATCATTTATAAATATACCAAAACTAGAATTCAAACCTTACCAAAACTAGAATTCAAACCTATGTATCCTATGGGTGAGGCACCTCGCGTTGGCCAAGGAATCATGGCTTGTTTTATAATCAAATTCATTTCTTGTCTTGTAGACAACATATTGTATGTTGATATTGGTAGAGATTCATTTGGCTAAAATCTAGTGTACCAAGGCTTCATGAAGAGCCCTACATGACTTAAATCATGGGAGTTAGGATCCAACTTCATGAAGGGTAAAAAGTCTCACCTAAACTGGGGTTGAGGATGAAATTTATTCATTTGGCTTAAATCTAGTGTGCCAAGGGATCACTTTGAAAAACTTGATTATGATCCTTTTGTACATAAAATACAAGGAAATATGCACGTGTATAGAATTTTATATTCACCTCTCCTTTGATATTCTAGTTCTTGGCTACCTAAGATTCAAATGCTTCAGGTTCAAGCCTAACTCCCATGAAGTGACAAATCATAGCTTTATTTTAAAGATTTTCCATCCCATCGTTTAACCCTTCTTTGTCTAGAGTCACCAAGGGAGACCCATATGTTGCCTTAAGAGAAGCATTATAATTTTCCCTTAGATCCAAATTTGGTAATCTCATGGGTTTACAAATGAATTAATTGCTTGTTTTTCCATTGGCAAAACTTACATCTTTCCACACAACATCTTGAAAGAATAAATTTTGGTTGAGGCTTCCCCAACAAACCAGACACCATGGCCAAATCCCCTAGAATTGGAATCCTCAATGATCGGTCTTTGTTCTGCTAAGCTTCAAGAAAATCCCATTCTAAACCTCTTCCTTTGGCATAGCTAACTCAAATATTACTTTATATTTCACATTCCAAAGTAAATGCTTTTATGTCTCAACTATTCATGATGCACAAAAAGTTCATATCCTTTCCTCTTATTCCTCTTTCTTCTTTTGGTCTCTTTCATATGATTATTTCATATAGATATGTTGGCATTTCACAATTAACTTATAAAAACTTTTTTTTTTTTATTGATGTTTATCCTCTTATTCCTCTTTCCCTTTTTGTCTCTTTTATATGCTTATTTCATACCTAGGTTGGTATTCCTCAATTAGATTATAAACATCTTTGTTTTCTAATTGATGTTTGTCCTAAATAAAGTTAAATGATATATAAGGTTAAATTTAACAAGACAATATCAACCATAATAGTTATAAAAAACAAACTGAAATCCTTTTATAAAAACTACACAAAAAATATTTATTTAAAAATAAATAAACTTGGTCACTTGGGATCAAATTTACAAGAGGAAAAAGGACGGGGGTCTTGATTTGAAAAGAGCACTGAAGAGATATGAAGAAATGCATGGTTGGTAAAGTGGGTGGTTGGTTGGGTGCGTTGAGAGACCTTGGTGTTCTCTATGCTTTAAGCGTAAATATGAATTTAATTCTTTCTTGTGGCGATGATCTCTCCCCCCCAAGAGGCCCCATTTTTGTGGAGAGGTTAAACAAATATCGAGGACTTTGTGAAGGCTAAAGAGGGGGTGGATCATTGGTGATGGGAGAAACATCAAGTTTTGGGAAGACCATTGGTTGAGGGAAGAGCCGTTATTGGATGACCCAAATCTTAGGGCTCTTGCTTTGAAAGCGATGGAGGAAGGTGAAATTTGGGTTTCCCAATATATGCCTATTGTCAATGGTAGGTGTTCATGGAATTCTCATCCCTATTGGGTGTCCAACCAAAATGATTTGGTAAGTTGGCAGAGACTTTTAGTGGAACTTAATAGGTATGTGATCAGACAGGACGATTCCAGAGACCGTTTGATTTGGAGTGGGGAAGCTGAAGGTGACTTTTCTATGAAATCAGCTTATTTCTTCCTTCTCCCAGAAGATGAGGCTCATTTTCCAGCGAATCTTATTTGGATTAAAATACTAATCCCAAAGATCAATATTTATTTCTGGCTAGCGGCTCAAAATAAAATACTTTCTTTGGAGAATCTTCGAAAGAGGGGTCGCATTATGGTGAACAGATGCTATCTGTGCAAATCGGACTGAGAATCAATGCAACATCTGCTCCTCAGCTACCCATTCACATGGTAGGTATTTATGTTTATTTTTATTTGTTTTAACATTTATTGGGTGTTTCCAAGTACATTGATGGATAGCATCATTCAATGGTGTTCGTCGTTCGTATCCCAATGACTATCTTGGTTATGGAAAATTATGCTTCCCCATGCATGGTGGGGCGTGTAGAAAGAACAAAATGCCCATTATTTTAATAACGTTTAGACTGATTCTGTCAGGGTGGGTACTAAGATCATTAACAGAGCATTGAAGAATGTCTTCGTTGCCTTTGTGGGTAAATGGCCCAAGGTGCCCTCCTTCGACGAAGTTGATTTAGAATTTAAATTGGGTTGGAGTCCTCTTCCTCGCCCCCCCTGGACATGATACTAGAGCAGGAATTAAGTGTGCCCATCCGGCTCCCAATTGGCTGAAACTCAACTTCGATGGGCCTCAAAGGGTAATACCGAAAGGTTGGAGTAGTCAGCGTTGTGAGAAATGAGAATGATGACATGCTCATGGCATTTTCTAAACCCCTTGATTCCTAATATTCAGACTTCACGGAGGCTCATGCAGCTTATATGGGGGTGAAATTTTTAGCGGATGCTGGCTGTCAGAATGTAGAAATCGAAGATGACTCTTTGAACATAATCAAGATTCTCAAAGGGGAGTGTACACCTAGCTGGAACGTTCTTAATATTGTTGCCAAAGCTAGGATATTGTTGTACGCTTTCGAACAGGTGAACATTCGCCATGTGTTCTGTGAGGGAATGCACTAGCCGATATGTTGGCCAACCGTGGTGTCCATTGTGCTACTTTTTTGGTGTGGAAAAACGATGTCCCAAATGATGTAGTCTCCCTTGCTAGGAAAGAGGCTCATGATGCTTTGTTTTTGTAAGGAGGAGTCGGACATCCCTTTGGCTCTCGTTGGAAGGGGTGTTCGGTCTCGCTTTGCCCTTTGACCGGAGTTTGTTAGAGTTTGTTTTGCCTTCAAAGCGTTGTGCTTTTCTAAGTTATCTCCGGAATCATTATGGTTATTAAGAATTAAACTCTCTCGGTTATTCCTCATAGGTATAATATTTTGGAGATTGTTATTATGATTAAGAGTTTGGATGTATATATAAGGTTGTGGGGACCCTTTCAAAACCCTCTTTAAATTAATAAAAATAAATAATTTTTTTTATTTAATATTTATCCAGAAATAGTATTTATTAAAAAATAATTAAAATATTTAGTTTAGTATTTATGTAGATCCTCTTTGAAACATTTACTTGTTCCTGAATTAGGAAGGAGCCCTTGAAAAA
This sequence comes from Wollemia nobilis, assembly GCA_028583015.1. Taxonomy (NCBI): domain Eukaryota; kingdom Viridiplantae; phylum Streptophyta; class Pinopsida; order Araucariales; family Araucariaceae; genus Wollemia; species Wollemia nobilis. Next base: position 5,235 of record JAQPPZ010006463.1, on the reverse strand, counting down.
AACAAATAGTCGTGCTCGAGCGATTTTTTTGTTGAAAGAGTTAGGATGCAGTGCACCGATAGGACCCAGACACACAGACACGTATATATTTAAAAATTTTAATAGAAAGAGAACCATTGAACTCATAAGAAGGTATTACTAAAATCTTTTCAGCATAATTGGATGTTCACGTTCACGTTAATACCAGTATTCTGAAAATATATTGCTACTTTCTCCGAGTTTACCATGATTCCCGACTCGACACATCTTTCTTAAAACGATAGACTCTAACCACCATCGCATAAGTGAAACTCATATGGTTTCAGATAAAGACTGCATATACCCATCGAGACGGCATTTAACGCAAAATTCAATTACGATAACTCTGCAATGAATTGCTTTAAACTAGAATCCAAATGTCATAATGCATAACTGAGTATGGCGGTTTAAGCATGGTCAATGTGCTTCTACATCCTCAGCCCAATGGAGCTGTGTATGGGTAGATATGGTCCTCTGTCATGGTGAATGGCGTCCAGATGTCTATATGGTTGGCAAGGCGAATTTTGAAATATTTCTAGGAGGTAATCTATCATCTATCATTCAAAGAACCTTCCTAGCTTTCAGCTGCTCCACATGCACTTTAGCTTTTAGAATTCAGAAATGGTGGGATATTTTGAACGCCGCCATCGACTTACCTGTGTCCTACACCGCTACCCGGTCCCGAAGGCAGTCTATTAATAGAAAAAATCTTTATAGTCTTCACAGGCCCAGCATTGATGAATCCGTGACCCACTCCCGGACTTGACCCTGAAGGGAGTTTATCTTGTAACGTCGTTGTTGCCTCACTCGCCTTCACGGGGCCGCCGTCAACATATGCGTGGCCGACGCCGGGACTCGAACCGGAAGGAAGTTTATTCTTCAATATGTTTGCTCTCCAACTAGCCTTCACAGGTCCTGCATTCACATAAGCATGGCCTACTCCGGGACTTGAACCTGAAGATAGCTTATTAATCTTCAGCGTGCTGGATTTCTCATCAGGACGTTTTAGTTCCACCTGACCGGCCTCTATGCTGACTAGACGCACATCGACCATCCTTGGAACTAAATTTTTGGGCCGCAGGGATTTTCTTTCGACTTTCCTACCTCCATAGGTTGCTTCGATATGCAATGCTACGACGGTGAAAATAAACAGCAACGGAAGGCGTTTCATGGTCGAGGACGACATGGTCTTCATTGGACCAATTTGTTCTATCAATATCCAACAGAACTATGTATTAACTCAAATAATGCTTTCCACAGTGATCGATGCAATATAATATATTGATCAATTAAGTTCGCTGGTGCATATGGGGAGGAACTTGCAATGCATTATATAGAGACTAGGATAAGGCAGCAAGAACAAGTCCATACTGCGCCCGCCACAATTAGTGTGGAAAATCAACGTTGAATACTTTCGTATGACTGGTACCATATGGACTGTCGATTGTTTGGACAAGACGAAACGTGACAACGAGAAAACTGTTTAGAAAGTCGTCCTCAAATAAATGGTTAGTATACTTTCAAATCCGAACGTGGGGACGACTCAACGTTAAAAGAGACTGTGGTGGAATCTTACCTCCTCTATTATATTTACATGTGCAGTCAAACATGTAACCTGGTCTGGCCTTGCCTGTCATATTTCCATGCATGTTCTTGAGAAGATAACCTAAACATGGAGACTTTGCTTCTTCTTTCTGAAGATAAACCTAAACATGGAGAATTCGGTTTTTCTCAATCAACCTTGATCCGTTGAAAAATACTTTCGACTTATACGCAGATAATTTTCTTCCAAAAAAAATGTACCGAGGTCTTATTTGACAACGATCACTGGCAGAATAATAGGTCTTATTTGACAACCATCGCTGGCACAACAATACATGACACGATACCTAAACGTAGAAGAAATGCGATGATATAAAAAAATGCAATGTCGAAGATTTATTATTATATATTATGTTTTTTTTTCAAGAAAATACGGCAATATTTTTAACTTTTTTTTCAAATAGTTTATTTTTAACTCTTTTTTTTTCAAAATTTTAAATGCTAAATACATGTCATATTTGCTTTGGGATGTTAATGTAATAGTTGGTGGACAATCATGCTTTTAATATATTTTATTAAATTTGTTTATTATAATAAAATAGTTTTTAATTTTAATTCGGAATTTGATTTTAATGTTATTATTTTCACTAGATTATATATATTTTTAATAGTTTATTATTTTTTCAATGTTCTAATGTGTGATTTAATTATGTTCAATAAGTTATATAAAGGTAATGTTTAAATGGTTTGTGAAGAATGCCTTTTTTCTTGAGTAGGATGTGCAATAAAATTAGGGGCACAACCATTTAAATTTGGGTCTCTTTGATGGGAGTCCAAAGTCATACCCACAACATTTATGAAGATTTTTTTAATTTAATTTAGGTTGAGTTGTATGGCTATATTTACATGCATGTGGATTATCTTGTTACGTTTGCATTAAATAACATAATGATTGTTTATGGTGGTTTATATGTTGATTAATCATAGTTTTAATGTATATTTAGTTTTATTTAATATAATTATAAATATATATATATATATATATATTAAAAAAATAATAATAAATTACAACAAAATCTTATAATAATCATACATATTATAATTTTTATTTTTAAACAGTTTACTATACTTGCACTCACCACTTATCTAAGTAAATACCCATGTTACATGTAAAACAAGCATGGAAATGTTCTAATCCATTCACCAAATTATGTGAGAGGAATTAATTACTATTGAATCATATTTGAGTTAGAATTTGGTTAATTAAGGTCATATTCTAAATGTGGATAGTAATGTTAATTTGATTATATGGCATTAAAATAATTTTGGTTGTCACATTTCAATGAACCACATAGTGACCTTATAACTTAAATTAACTATATTGTCCCAAAATCTATAAAAATTTAATCTAGTGTAAACTATGAGAGTCAGACATTCTCTCCAATCAAACATTAACCCCATGGACCAAATGTCAATGGTTCATGATATGAAACTTTTAACTCCCTAAAGTTTGCTCAAAACCCTTAGGCTTAGCTATAAATAATAATATTATTATTATTTTAATAGATTTTTACTTATTTTTTATTTTATATTCTCTTACCTAAATAAATATCTCACAAACCATAATCTATAGTATCTTTGCATTTTCTAAAAATATATATTTTTTTAAAGTGAAAAACCCCTTGTGGGGTCGCCTTGGTCTGAGAGACCACGAACAGGGGGTTCTACACCGTCCAAGTCACTCGAGAGTCGCACCCAGCCCTACCCGCACCAACATTATGAATTGGATTTTGGGTACCCAATTCAGCTTTTTGGTAGGGTGGAGATTCGAACCTGGGACCTCCCTTGGAGGATTGCCCTCTCCTCTCCAACTCACCTACAACACCTAGAATAAATATTATTACCAAAGTCGAAATATGGAATAAATAAACGTTAGCCAATGATTTGGAAAGCTTAAATTTCATGCAAATAACATCTTAATTTTTAAAGTATCATACCATTAAAATTTTAGAACCATTAAAAAAGTTTCCCTTAGTAAAGTATCTTAAAAAGCAAAACAATTACCTGAATAATAACTTAACACATTAATATACCAAAAGCTATCAGCTCATGGTGAATTTTTAGGGAGACCAAGGTTTGAATCTTATGATACATGCATAATTACCAAAGTATTGTAGTACCATTATGTTGTCATCATTAAAATTATTAAAATTACTAGATATATGCTATTATTTGGACATCCCATGTAACCATTTAAAGAAAAGTACTAGAATAAGACATTAAAATTTATGCTATTATTGCTACCCTTTATATGCATTTCACTTTTTAATCAAATAACATACAAAAACATAAATATATGAAATTAAAGACTAATTCATTATTAATATAAAAATTTACAACATATCAAAAGACCGTCTAAGAATATACTTGATGACATGTAACTATTCGTTTAGTTTTTTATTATATGAAAACTTACAATTGTAAAATTAAGATATTCAAGTCTACTAGAAATTAGTTGGTATAAACACTTCTATCAACCTTCACAACGAAGTTAATAATAATGTAAATTATTTCAATTCTCTTGTTTAAACAATTTACTATATTAATTTTGAAAAGCACTAGGTCTTTAACAAAAATAAATGCCTAGTTCTTCCCCAAAATATTTACATGATAGAGTTTATGTACAAGGATTTATAAAAAAGGAAATTATTTTTATTTGGAAAACATTATATAGAATCGCTTATCAATTGTACCAAAAGCTACGAGATATATAAAAATCCCATTATATCCTTCATGTTAGTAAGGAAAATATCTCTTCCTTTGTATTCTCATCGCACTTATACAGTCTAATACATTCTTTCAACTATAGTGGGACTTTGAAATTGAAAGAATTCTCTTAATTTGATTTAGATTATAAAATATTGAAAACCTAAGTCAAATGCATATAACAATAAATTATAAATAATTTTCTAATACATCTTTGGATTTTGGAGAATATGATAAATGTGATTTATTCTCTAATCAAGAGTAGATAAATTTATAACAAATACTATTCACAAATAGTGAGAGATTTTGTAAACTAGAGTTATTACTCAATAACATAAAATAGAAATATATTAAAAGATCTAGTAAGCTTTTAAAAGACCTTTGAAAATATAATTTTATAATAAATGAACATAAACAATGATATTATTATATCATACCTCTTTTATACTGAAGGCCAACTTTCTTCTTCACTTCCATTATATTGACATTTATCATAGAAAACAAATTAAGATGAGGAACAATAGATCTATACTACTAAAGCATTTTTTCTATGTATGATCTAGTGTTTGTATGTTAATAAAATTTTAATTTAGGGTATATGTGAAAAATTTAATGCACTTATTTGCCAATTTCATTAGCATTACAATGCCATCACTACATGATTTGTTTATGTCCACTTTGATTATGCTTTTAGGTTTGGATAGCCACATGCACTACTTTTAATGCCAAACATTTTTACTTGTAATATCTTCTATGACTAGTTTTGAGGTGTAGACCAATTGGTTCGACCAAACCCGTAAGGGGCTGAAGGTCCAAGGTTCAAATATCGAGCCTTGTCAGACTAAACGCTTATCCCTTTCCTAGTGATTCAAAAGACATAAAAGGTTTTAAATGATTATGGTATGGTGG
>JAQPPZ010006462.1:0-123382 GCA_028583015.1 Wollemia nobilis | reverse complement strand
ACTCATTTTAACCCTTTAATCAATTTCTACGGTATTTCCTATTGTACAAATTTATTAATCCACTAAGTAAACTCACAATAAATACTAATTAAACTCACCCAACCACAGTAATACAGTGATGCTCCTGATGCAAGCACTAACATAAAAACTCATCTTCAAATCTAGACAAGACTTTATGACCTCTCAATACTAACACTTGATGTCTTCTAGGATGTATGATTGAGGGTTCCTCTTGGGTAAGATCTAAATAAAAAATTCCCACTACTATAACAAGCACAAATTCACCGATGGTGCTATCTAAAACAATAACTTACCAAAGATCTTACAAATATATCTATTCATTTTTCAAAGATGAGGAGGTTGCACTGCTTAAACCCAACACCTAACAAAAATTCTACCAAGATTTAATACGACAAACCTACCTTCCATAAATGGTAAACAAGCTAAGCCATAAACAACAAGTAAATCTAAAGATTGTTGTTATAATGGCATCCCTCTACAAAGCTCATTTAGCTTTATAATATAAAGGATACCGCTAAGTTCCAAACTTAAACAAACTATAACCAAAAAATTTCTTTTCAATTAGATATTTGTCAAACTCAACATTTGGAGAGATTCTCCCCTAAAATGATTTTTCTCTCCTGTTATGACATTGATGAAGCTAATGTTTTTGGAACAAGAACTCCTTCCATAACATCTTAGAAACTTAAAACCCAATTTAAAATAAGAAATGAAAGTATTTCTTTCCTAAGGTATACAGGTGTGAGCTCAGTAAGGTGAGACACTTTCAAGACTTACCTCAATCCATTGCCAATTCTAGAATGAACACCCTTCACTACCAAACTAGGCCATCTCCTCCTTTCCTGCACTTCATTGCTCAACCTTCCTCTACTTTATCCCCCTTCCAAGAAGTGCCAAACTAATTATTTCCTCCTTCTCCATATATATCTATTAGACCTTAACTCCCGTCTTGCTTCTCGCTCAAAAACCACTTGTCACCCCCAACCACTTAGCTCGATATCCTTTTTTAGGTGATGGCCAACTCAACCACTTTTACAAGGAGTGGGTCTTCTCAAATATTTACCAACGTTAGACTTACACTTTCATAAATTATAAGAAGCACATAACAACACTTAACAACTTAATATATATCTTATTTCTAAAAGGTGAATAAAACAATTTATTCATAAATAAGATATCTTATAAGGACATTATCTAAAGACATTTCGTCTCTAAAGATAATGATCTTCTTCCTTCCTCAGTAACATATGTTCCTCAAGAGCATGGAAAAACATTAGTAAACATCAAATTTTCATAAAATATCTACTTAGAGTACTCATTTCTTAAATAATCAATCAACCATAAAAGAATTACACCATTTCTTCACAACATAAATATTTTGTAGAACTAAATAAATATTGCCAATCATTATGTCAAAAAAGCATCATAACTAGAACCTTATTGACTTTTATGAACTCAATCATATCATAATTAAGGATAAGTTTCTCATTCTAGTGATTTATGACTTATTGGATGAGTTGCATGGTGCTCAATATTTCACCAAGTTGGACCTCATATTAGGCTATCACCAAATTTGGGTTCACAAGGATGACATTCCTAAAAAAAATTTCAAGACCCATGAGGGGCATTATGAGTTCTTGGTCATGCCTTTGGGCCTCACTAATGCACCATCAACTTTCCAAGGCTTGATAAATTGGGTGTTGAAACCCTACCTTTGAAAATTTGCATTGGTATTTTTTTATGACATATTGATATACAACAAAACATGGAAGAGCACCTACAATGTGTTGATAAAGTTTTAAAGCCCTTGAGGTATAACCAATTGTATTTCAAGCAATATAAATGTACCTTTGGGGAAACTAAAGTGGAATATTTGGGATATGTCATAGGCCAAGTTGGTGTTTGAGTAGATCCAAGTAAAATTGAGGCAATGGAGGAGTGGCCTAAGCCCAAAATATTGATGAGCCTTCAGGGCTTTCTTGGCCTAACTATAGATATTATTGAAAGTTTATCAAGGATAATGGGAAGATAGTTGTTCCTGCAATAGATATACTTAAGAAGGATGCATTCATATAGAACAATGCAGTTGATTAAGCTTTTCTAACTTGGAAGGATTCGAGGTGTTGTACACAAGTCCTAGATATATCAATTTTTTCTATAAAAAATTATCATTGAAAGTGATGCCTCAAGAGTTGGATTAGGGGCAGTACTTATGCAATAAATTTGACCACTTGCTTTTATAAGTAAGGTCCTCTCAAGGTGAAACCTTTTCAAATCAACTTATGAGAAGGAGATGATGGTCATTGTCTTCATATTCCTCCATTGGAAACCATACTTATTGGGGTGACACTTCATCATCAAGATCAATCATCATAGCCTTAACTATTTATTGGAGTAGATAATTTATTTTCCTAAATAGTAAAAATGGTCACTAAGCTCTTGGGATATGATTATGAGATAGTCTATCACAAAGGGAAGGAAAATGATTATTTATGTTCTTTCTAGGTTGACCAAAACACAATATATCCTATGTGTAGTGTCCATAATTAAGGCTAATTGGTTATGTTTGGTCCAAAATCTATCTATGATGAAATGTGCACCCAAGATTTGGCCAGCATTAAATGATTGGGCAAACTGTAGAGCTTAATTGGGTCAATCTCTAGAGAATGTTGGCTCCTATAAGGTTCTAACTAGCTAAAATCTACGATGGAGGAGGAGTAGGGTGCATAAATGAATAAACATGGCTGAAGCTAGAACCTAATATGGTACATATTAGACAACAAAAAAAATTACACAAAGATCATGAAATAAAACAACCATCAAAATCTCCTAACAGACCAACCATTTTTTTTATCATATGTAGAGTAATTCTAATAAACATTCAATTCAGCGGATTGTAAGTTTTAGAACTAGAGAAGTAAACATGCACAAAAATCTAGAAAATATAATTAATTTCATGCACATTCATCTAGCTAAAATAGAATTATTCATCCACTCATACATACATATTCTGCAAGATGTTGAAATAGATACCAAACAAAGATCTCAATCGTATTGCTTTCTCCAAAAATCTTTGTACATGCAACTTGTAAGTGCCTAAGATCCAACCATTTCACATGAGACCATTGTTATTATTTATAATCCTCTTATGGTTCAATATTCAAAATACAAAAATAACTTTTATTTTAAAAAATGTTACAACAAAATGCTAGGTGACTAGGTTGGTAGAACACCATGCAACATCATTGATCCAAAATGGGACAGTGTGCTTGATTCATTACTATTTATTAAATGCTTCATGCATGTGGAGAAGTAGTGGGGATGAGCTTGAAATATGGTTCATTCTCCATTCTTTAAAACACCTATCACCGTTGATCTGTAATGGCCATGGCAAACTAAAACCTTTACAAAATATTCTATCCCTTATAACCTATGGCAACTGTGACACTCAAACCTATTATGATGTCACATCCCCTTGTGCATCCTTAGGCTTTCCAAGACTTTGTAACCACATCATGGGAACATGTTGCAACATTGTGTCCTTTCCTTACCTTGAATCCTTTAAGACCTTTATAACCATGACATAAGAACATATCATGATATCATACCCTTTATTGCCTTGAAGTCTTTTGGACCTTTGCAATCGTGATGTCGGAACATATCATGATTTCATACCCTTTTCTTGCCTTGAATCCTCTCAGGACTTTGCAATCATGACATGGGAATGTGTCACACCATCATTTCATCTTATGTACTTATGAAGCTTCTACGATCATGACATGGGAGCATATCATGATTTCACAACATTTTTCTACCTTCAAGTCTTTCAAGCCATCATGACTGCAACATAGATACAGGTTGTAGCATCATGTAAATTATTTATCTTGAGCATTCTTAATTTTCCATAGCCATGATAGGGAGACAAGTCATGATTTCATGGTGCTTTTCTAAATTTAAGTCTCTTAATTCATCACAAATGTGATATAGAGATAGGTCACAACGTCACGCCTTATGCTAGACTTAGAACTCTCCAAGACTCTTTCAACTACGATAGCGGGATATGTCGTGATGTCACACCTAAATTCATTCCTTTGTGAGACTTTAGAATTTTCCAAAGATTTATCACCTTATTTCTCCTGATGTAGTCATTTTTACCTACATTATTGGTACCTCCTAGGCTATTTTTCTCACAAAAAATTTAGAACTTAGGGTCTTATCCATCGGCGAACGAAGTCTAGAAAAAAGTAGAAAAATAGATAAATAGGGGGAAATGATTTATTCAAAATATGGTTGAAAGAGGATGAATGAATGGCAAAATATGGATGGAGGCTTCAAAAGGTAGGGATGGTTTTCAGCTTCTCTTTTATTCAACTCTTTGATCATCGGGAGGGTTTTCTCTTTTTGCTTCCTCCTCGGCTTCTCCATCTATCTCCTTTTCTATATCTCCTCCAACTTCTTCCTTTGTTTCTTCTTTAGATCCTTCATTAACACTTTACTTTACCTAGTTATTATTTTCTTTGCCTTGGTCTTATAGTCTTTTAGCAATGTCATTGTAATCTTTGCAAGCCTATTCCTAGCTTTCGTTGTCAAGGTCTAATGACTATGAATTATTGATAAATTAATTCAAACTAAGAAACTCTATCATAGGAGAAGCTCTTGGCCTTAAAAATTAGTTCATACAAGCAGGATTTGATCTTTGTGAGGTTCTATACTAGTTTGAAGATATGTTCCTGTTGCACAGGATCTGGCCATTCATCTATTTTAGATTCATCATCTATGGTTGTTGTTAAGGTAGATCTAAGCTCTTCCTCTCCTAAGATGTCATAATTTCCATCCTATAATCCTAGGAATCCATATTATACAACTAGATTTAGATGTTTTAAGTTTCCTTGGATTCAACTTTGAGCTCTTGGATAAGTTGCAAACCTTAAGTCATGAGTCTATACCTTTTGAACAAGCTTCTAGCTAGTATCTTGGCATAGGATCACTCTCTGTTGGGGACCCTGTTTGCTACCCATTCAAATTTGCTTTTGACCAAGGATTGGATATTTGTTTCTACGGGCAATCTTGACTGAATAAAATCCTGAGTATTCTTGAATTTATTTTTTGAGGTCTCCAATACTTCATCTCTTCCATGTATAGTAGCAATTTATTTTTTGAGGTCTCCAATACTTCATCTCTTCCATGTATAGTAGCACAAGTTGTACTTTGAGGTTCATCTCCTAAATATCCCTAGATATCTCTTTTCTTACTTGTTTGAACTTTTCCTTAGAGAACCCTATGTCTTTGGCCCTTTCTATTTGAATTTGCTACTAGAGATTCTAGAATTGTTTAGTTAGAGCTTGATTTTGTTTGTTGGTCTCTTCAGCCTCCTTCTTGTACTTGGTCATTTCATGAAATTTGTCTTACCATTTATTGGCCTCATTTTTGAGAGATTTTACAACATTCCTTTGCTTACTTAATGTTGTTTCAAGTTCCTTAACTTTTTCTTCTACCTATGTAAACTTCTCTTTGTAGTCTCCATGCAAGTAGATGGTATCCAAGTGAGATTTGGTAATCACCAATTCATTCTACATTGGTAGTTGAGTGATATCTTTTGTTACTGCTTTGACCTGGTAGTCTTCTATAGTCATGTCTTTCTTTGGATTGTCAACCAAGGGCTTGATTGTCATTTTTATCTATTGGAGGGTGGTTGGATATAGTGCAATCATCTCCCTAGAATGGGCAGACTTCTTGGAATATTGGGCAACTTTTGTATTCCACAAATCATGAGCATTTTTTGTGGCTTTCTTAAATTTTATAAACTTTGAGGCAGTGGGATAAGTCTTAGTAGAAAATATGGATAGAGACTACAACAATGGGAAGTGGGCAACAAGGTAATATAGAATTGTTACAAGAGTGGAATCCACACTAGTGGGGGCTACAATGGATGTTGCTACAGGGATTGTAGTATATGTTTCTATAAGGGCTGCAATGGTAACTAATGGTGGTACGATAGATGAGGGTGATGAAGTGTGAATCATGCCAACTGAAATAGATGGAGAAGATGATGGAGAAGATGGTGGTGAAGGTAGATGTTATGGAGGTGAAGACTGAACATCCTTTTGACCAGAAAGGAAAGGAGCTTTCTCTGAGGAATTAGGAGGAGAAGTATAAGGAGAGGGAAGAATAGTTATTACACCTAAAGCTGATGGGTGAAGCTATGGTTCTCCTTGTGCATCTTCCATAGGGGGTGGTTTTTCCACCATATCTTCCTACATGGAGACACTTGTATCTTATTTTTTAGGTAGTTTTTCAGAATTACCCCCTATTCTAAGGCACTTAATTTCTACGAAACTTCCTCTTTCTTACTTTTCTTGTGTGCACCTTTCTTAGTTGTATCCCCTACTTTTATCTTGGATATTATTTTAATATGAAAGGAATCATTATCTATTTTGTATTCTTATTGCTAAGTTTGTGATGGTGTTATCTCGATTAGAGGAGGTGCTACCTCAATAGGTGTTACAAAATTTGGAGAGGCCAACTCAAAACTCTTACCCTTTGAATTTCTTGCACCTAGGGCTAAATGTCTTGACCTCTTGTGTACTTCAATGGGCTCAATAATCCCTTGGTCATGTTTTCCAAGGTGTTCCTCAGTATAACCTATCTTTTCATCATTTTGGGTGCTTTTGAATATCTTTCTAATTGCTTCTGTATAGGGGGTATACACAATTACCTTTCCCTTTATATAATAAGAAGGAGTTGTGGTTGTGGCATGATGTTGTTAAGCCTGAGTGATTGCTTTGCCTTTGCCATTGTTCACTTCCTTTGTTGTGTCCTTCATGGCAATGCTATTTTTTACGAGTTTAGTGAAAACTCAGGGTAATCTTATTTCCAATATCTTACACCCATGAATCATGGTATTTATCATACCTATTAGAAATTTGTCATCACTCTTAAGGCTTAATATTGAAGGTATTGCATTAGTTGTAACCCTCATGACCCACCAGGCCCATATTTTAGCCTCAATCCATTTATGCTTTTTCTACATTCATTGAATCAGAAATTCTTCCAAGACATGTGTTGTGTCATGTTGAGGATCATAATCCACAACTTGCTCATAAAAATCATGTTATGGTGGAAATGGCTACATTTGATCCACATGCCATTCTAATTCTTCATCTTCCTTATTGTTCCTTTGTCGTTATATGCGTTCCCTAGTTTTTTTGTAGAAAATTTGAGCCCTAGTGTTATTAATAATAGCTAATCTCTCTACAAATTTATCATCAAATTTATACCTCCATATTTTTGGTAGCTCTATCAAACCCAAATATTTCATGGCCTGGGTGACCTCTTCATTTTGATCCTTATTATTTTTATACCCTTAAAATTTACTACGTAGGTGCAAGTTCCTTTCTTACCCACATCGGTGCCATATTTGTAATTAATGTACTCAGTCTATATGCAATATTCCATTGCAAATAGTCATACTATAACATAATGAGGGAGCAAAAATGGCTTCGTAGTGAACCCATATAGTCTAATGACTATGCCCTATATTAGAATGAACCAATCCCCTAACTCTGCATCCAGGTTTTACAACACACTCTTAGCCTTTGGTGACAACCTATCCATTCTCCCATGCAAAATTTTAAGGGCAAGTCCTAAGAATTCCTTGTTAAAATTATAGTAAGTTTTAGAGGTGAACACATAGGTCCATGAATATACTAGAAATGGTCTCCCTTTCTCATACTTATTTGCCATGGCTATCCAAGGCATTTCTTGTGGCATGAAGTAGAGGAAAACCCAGGTAAGGTGAGAACAGTATTTGAACAAGGTTCTAGACCCTTACTTTAATTTGCATAACTATTCATGAATTTTTTGGCACAGAAAGGAGGGACAATTAAATAAAATAGATCTAGTGCTCTAGTTCATGATATAGGTGTCATAGAACTTGGGATTGGATATGCATCAGGCCGTAGCAATTTTCCAACCATGGACTTCCTTGTCTAAAGGTAACCCTGCTATTACTGCCAACATTGCATAGAGCTCAGGGTTTTTTAACTTGGTAATTAGGATGGAGATTTTAGGTAAATTTCCCATTATCGATGATGTTTTCAGTTGTGACTCTACAAAATATTTTAAATAGTTTTCTGGGATATAATACTTTACCTTCTCATCATGATGGAAAGACTTAGATTTCAAAGCAGGAACCAGGCTCATGGTAAAGGTAGCCAAGAAGACATTTGGGTTTAGCATAAATAGGGTTCTTCCTTATGCATCTTGTACAATTCTACATTTATGGTTATAGTACTTAGCTATGGTGCATACTAGTTTGGAGCATGGGTAAAAATATAACAGGGAATGAAAGGCAAAAGTGCTACGGCTTGATGGGGTAATACCTTTTGAAAGCATATCTTCAACATCCAATTTGAGCCACTTGGCACCTTTCCATGTAACCACTATATATGTAATCCTTGCATCCCTTACCTAAAATTTGAAATCCTTTTCATATTTGACCTAGGCTAAAGTCCCGATGACTAAGGATGGCGTTGCCATTATGATATGTCTATTCTCCTAAGTCACTAAACCTCCTTTGAAATCATTGGTATGAGAGAATTCCTTTGCAATAAATATCATTCTTGTGAGAAAATTTCAATAAAGTGAAGGACTACTAGGGTTTTCTCCACTAAATACAAATCTACAAAAATTATGGCAAAGTGTAATTATTGTAGTTAATAAACTGCTTACTCGATGAGTTAATCAGGATGACACTTCGGTTACACTTCGGCTACTCGAAGAATCATAGCTAACTTTGCATTTATGGTTAACATGCTTCTCACTATCCCTTTTAAATTTAAAAGGAGTTTTCCCTCTCATTGTGTGATTGTGATCCTTTTTATTTAAAAGCACCTTGACCCTATTGATCGTAGCATGGCAATGCGTCATGTCACATCAATTTTTGTCTTTCAAAGTTTCTACTTCTTGCTATCATGAAATTATCGTATATCACAATATTGCATGACTTATTTAATTCTCTATCTATACAAATCATGAGTTTGAGACATGTCATGACATAGCAACTTTTTTAGAAAATAAACATGATAGTACAAATGATACATAAAATACGAAGGGTGGGAACCTTTTAGTGGAAATAGAGATTCAATTGAAAACCATTAATAGGTTGATTTCTTTCCTATTCATCCTATAGTTGAAAATTATTATGTTGTTTCTCAGTAATTATCTTGAATAGACCTTCCCAAAAGGAGTCAAACTTCTGGTGTTCTCCTGGTTTTAAATTGTTTTTATTCCATCTCAGGACCAGGTCTCCAACTTTGCATTTCTTGAAAGTGGCCTTCCCATCAAACCATCCTTTAGTTTCCCCTAGATGTTTTTTATACTGTACATAAGCTTACTCTCTTTCTTCCTCTAACTGCAAAAGTTGCATCAATCTATCTTCCACTGTATTACCTTCTATAGTATGAGTTTGATCAAGTAGATTCAAAGGAAGTATTTCTATATGTATGGGGAGAATAATATTTTTTACATAAACTAAAGCATAGGAAGATATGTTAATAGACTTCTTAATGGTGATTCTATCAACCCACAATGCTTGGTTTATCAGTAATGCCAACTCCTCTTGTTATCCTTCAGAGTTATTTTTAGAATCCTAAGCAAATTCTTATTGGTTGATTTTTCTAGAACATTTCCCTATGGATAGTAGTTGGAGGAGGTATTCAAATATATTTCATATTTTCTAGTAAACTCAATCATATTTTCTCTAATGAAGGATGGGCCATTGTCGCTAATGAATTCATCAGGTATGCCAAACATTGTAATCAGACTTTCAACAAATTCAATCACTACATCCTAGTCAGCCTTCGTTGTGGGTATTACTTTAACCCATTTGATAAAATAATTTGTAGCAGTCATATTATACTTGTGCCTTACTAATGATTTTGGTTCTATCACCCCTATGAAGTCCAATCCCCATTGTTGAAAAGGTTCTTCCACTTGGATGCGTTTGAGGGGTAAAGAAGCATTTTTTTCTCCCCACATGTCTTTGAAATTATTTGCATGCTCTTGCAATTTTAAAAGCATCAGAGAAGATGGTTGGTTAGTAACAACCTCAATTTAATATTTGCAATGCAATTTTTCTGCCTAAATAGTGTCCTCTTGATAAGCCTTCATGGAATTCTCTCAAGACCTTCTATTTTTGATCATCCTTGAGACATTTCAAAAGAGCCCTATCTAAATTTTTCTTGCATAAGCCTTTAGGTAACAAAACATATTTTAGGGCTTGCAACCTGTACCTCCTCCTTTGTGAGGCATTCAGGTTCATTGGACATTTTCCTGTTTGGAAATAGCTTATGAGTTCATAAACCCAGTTTGAGATTTTTGAGGATAATCCATTCTCCTGAATTGATTTTGGTGCTTGACATACTACATATTTTGTTTTAGCCCTTTTAGCCAGTTCTTAATATAAAGCCCTACCTCTTACCAACTTAGTTGGATGTATATCTACATCATATTCCTGGATCTCTAATATCCATCCTACTCTTTTTTCATTAAGCTCTCTCTGTATTTTAAAGTTCCTGACATCAAGATGCACCACATATACTGGATTCTTACTTTGGGATAAAAAATGTCTAAATTTCTTTAATGATTTCATGATTGCATATACTTGTTTCTCAATGAACTTATACCTTTCCTCATGATATTGCATAGTATGACTTAGGAAGACAATAAATCTCTCCTCATTGTCTCATCCCTTTTGAGTAAGAACTACAAAATAAATTTCCTATTCACTAACTACATACATAATAAAATATTTTGAGTAATCTAAATTAATGAGCATAGGTTCCTAAGAAATTATCTCTTTGATCTTCTAGAATGCTTCTTTTTTTAGGTCTTTCCACCTAAAATTTGTATTCTTCTTCAGTAATTTGGTCATAGGCTTCACTATTTGTGCAAAGTCTACAATGAACTCATGCACAAAGTTGATTTTTCCAATGAAAGAATACAATGATTTCTTATTCAATATAAAAGGAATATCTAAGAGGGATTTTACCCTATCCGAGTCAATGGCTAGCCCTACTCTTAGGAATAACATGTCCGAACAATGTTCCTTCCTGGACAGCAAATATAGATTTCTTTGGATTTAGATAAATACCAAACTCTCTACACTTTTCAAAGACCATCCTAAGATGCTCGATATGTTTCTCCTTTTTATGGAATAATACAATCATATCATCTAGATAAATGACTATCACTTTATTTACAAGTTCTTCAAAAGTGATGCCCATTACTCTTTGGAAATGTTGGAGCCAAATTTGACTCAACTTTGAAACCCCCAAATTTAAATTTTTGGTTTCAATCAAACTGCTTATACTATTGGTCATTGCTTATAGTTATTGTGGGTAATTCAAATTTTTATTAGTTGGTTTGATTAAGTCTAACCTTAGCCTTTTTAATAATGTGGGTTTCAAGGTATTGATCAAAGTACCTCGAATGGTTAGGGAAAAAAATTTTAAATTAAATCCCCAAGTCAAAGTTTGACCTTCCTAAATATTTTCCTTGGGCCTAAACCAACAAATAAAGTCCCTAAATCATAAGTCGGTTAAAACATTCACCATGGTCTCAAAGTCCAAAAAATCTAAGGTTAAAATAAATATTAATTAATTAAAAGCCTAAGGGTATGCACCCCTCTAAGCTAACTGGTGAGCACCTTAGATTTAATCCAAGGGCCATGCACGATCCAGAGAAATTGGACAATAGCACTTTAATAAAATCAAACCGAAGATAAGTCAAAAGTCAAGCATAGTCAAGGGGTAAAAATGTTATATCTTAAAACTCGATCGGACGATAGCGCATCACCAGAGGAAATCTTACGGATGCGCACTCATGATAAGATCCAAAAGATAAAATCAAAGAGTCAATAAGATTTAACCCAAAGTTTAAAAATCGAGCAGGTTGCCTTCAATCTAACGACATCGCTTAAACACCTCTAAAATCAATGGTTGTGCACCCTCTAAGAAGTCAAAGTCCTAAGAAAAGTCATCATGGGTCAAGGTCAAATTAAAATCAGAGCAGGTCTGAAAGATCGGATGATCGCGCTAAACAACGTATAGATCGACGATTGTGATTGCTTCAATCTAAACAAACTTTAAAGTCCATATTAAAAGGATGCATCCCATTTGATTAATCATTGGGCTTGTTACCAAGATCGTACAGTCGCGCTCAAACGATTTCTAATCTAAAGGGTGGCACACTAATTGAAGATACATTAAAGAGGGTTAAGGATCGAGCAAAATTAATTAAAGTTAATCATAATTAGCAAGGGTTTAATACATCGGCTAATTTTCCCCCTTTTTGCCCTAATCATGATTAATATTATAAATGCTTAATTAAACTAACTTGCAGGTTGATTAGATCCAACGGCTGCACGTGTCTCCACTTAGATTCGATGACCGCACCAAAATCGTAGGATGGAAGGTAAAAGGCATGGGTAAGGACAAAATTAATTGACATTAATAATTTTTAGTAAGGTTTTAATACATTGACTAATCTTCCCCCTTTTTGCCTTAATCATGATTAATAAAAAAGCAAAAGAATATACCATCATTATCTAGCATGCATCTTGTTAGTGATCAAATGGCAGTGTACAAACTACATCGAGAATCAAACGAATGCGAAGGCCTGTAACTAGAGACAAATATCCAAAGGCTAAATAAAGACCTTTTTATAACACAGGAATCGAACGACGGTGTTCATTGACCACCCAAATCCAACGGTGTGCATACGAGAAGAAAACCAAAGGTTAATCTAAGCATTATTATTTCAAAAGGCTGATTAATTAAACCAAGGTATGTATAAATGTTTCCCATTTATTAAAACATGTACATATATACAATCCAATGGTCGTGCCTCACCACAGTATGATCTAACGATGATCGCAAAGGAAAATGCATGTATCATACAATTGCCCTCAATTAATACGAGTCATAAAGGTTTGAAAATAATGAAGATTAACATTGGATAATCATGATTAATTGAAGACCATAAAACACGTTATGTCAAGTTTTTATATGCAGCTAGGTACAGTAACTATCATACAGGTTTCGTAATGGCAACGGATGCGCTACACCCCGAGATCAATCCAATGGTAGTGCACGATTCAAAGGTTGAAAAGTGCCAGAAACTGCCATGATGAAACCTATGAAGATCGCAAACCAAAAAAATTGGTAAAACCACCCTTAAGAAAGATTCAAAGGATTAAGCCTCCAAAGAAAAGTGATTACTTCACAGAAAAGCCTACAACATTATCAAGGTAGGAATCAAAGAAGTGACTCATTCACAACAAGGTACACTAAAAGACATTATAAAAATTAATAATCAAGATGGAGTCAAAATAGTACACATAGAAGCTATGAATCTAGAAGAATACTAATGGGAGGAAAGATTCGAAGAAATAAAAAAAAATCCCCTGTACAAGTACCTTGTTAAGAACAAAGTAAACCAAATAAAATACAAATCCCGATGCTCAAGCATGCCACCGGATCGTGTATATCTCACAGGAATAACGACATACCATAAGATAAGACTACAAAGCATAGTCACCGGCTTATAAATAAGAGATAGTAGGGCAGAGCTAAGAGCACCAAGCAAAAGGAAATAATGGAGCATAAAGGATTCCAAAATTATCATTTTTAGTTCTACAAAAACTTAAGACGAAGGAAGCGTGTGAAGAAAAAAGCATGGTTTCAAGTTACAAAAAGTCATGTAATCCATGCTTCGATGGAATATAGTTACCAGGGGAGCACTTCTATGGAGTATAGTTATGAAAGAAAATTATAGATGCTTCCAGATCTTGTTGTCCATTTCTACCTTCTTCCTACTTATCACTACCCTCCTCCTCTTGGGCATTCCTTTTTTACCATCCTAACATTTTTCCTAGTATGTCACCCTCACCCACTACCACTTCTTACCATTTACCCTGATCATTCCATCCATTAGAGACCCTAACCATCCTTACTTCTTCACTCTATCTCATGATCATTACAACTCCATCTGTTTACCATTGACATGCCACCCCTTGTCTTCACCATCACGTTGGGTCCCTCTCCAATCCTTATCTAGAATTCATGATGACAACCTGGTCGGTCCCTAACAGCTAAGCATAATGGCCAGGACAAGTAGAACAAAAATGAAAAATATAATGTTGAATCCTTAGTTTCTAGGGCCAACCAAAGAGAGTAAAAATGCCAAATTAAAATAACAAAGAACTCCCTTTAGTCCAAAGAAGAACCTTAACGATCGGTTCAAAGCCACGCCGAGTTGGATAGCACGCAAAATGGATTCAATCGAGATGCTACCAAGTGTACGACCAAAATTCAACCAAAAATAATAGAATTAAGAACCAACGAGCCTATAAAGGGAAGCGGTAGGTCCGGATTCTCGCATCAAGCAATTAGAGAATATCATTTTTGCCAAGAGGTATACTTGAGTTCCCTATTAGTTGTGTTGTTGTATTTTATTTGTGTCTATTTTCTTTTATTCATTCTTTCTTCCTCCCCTTGTTGTGTAGGATTGTATGATAGGAAAGCGTTCAAGAAGTTGAGAATATTTCCAGTCTTATTGAGCCTAGGATTCAGAAATAATTTTGTTGCTAGATTGCAACAAGGAGAGTTGGAGAGACCTGTTACATTATTTGAACAGAGTCCTCTTCATTGTATTGATGTATTTTTTTAAGAAAAACAGAGTTAAAAGTCATCTCGCCCACTCGCATGTAATATTTTATGAAATCAATACAATTTTGGGTTCTATTCCTATCATTTCTTTATCTCGAGTATTATGTGTATCTTTATAATGGGTTACATTATTTGAACGCATTATATACGTTTTTTTCATTGGTTAACTCTTGATTTTATTATGATATTCGAATGAGATTAAGAACACCAATTTTATTCTCCCCTTCTCTCTGTTTCATATTAAAATTGTTGTTAAATTGCTATAATAGCCCAATGAATCTAGGCACAGGTCTACATAAGGCATAACAGTTGGTTATTTTCATGCTTGGTCATTTTAATAAAAATACTTATAGTTTAATATAAATCTGGAGCGTACAAATTAGAAGCTTAATTAAAGAATTATCATTGGGGTTTCCTTACCCGTTCTATCATCTTCTTTAGCAATATTCGAGTTTAGCGGAACATGAGATAGGTCGACCAGAGCTCTGTAATAGCTCATTGGTTTCAAACGGATTCTTGTAGCATGACAATTGATTTCCTACGGATGCAAGAATCGGTTCCAATAGTTTTTTGGCACCGTTGTCGGGAGGACTTCTTAGAAATATTCAATTATCTTCTTAAAAGTTTTCTTCAATGATTATTTTTAATCAATGGACGACCAGTTAAAGTAAAGAACCAACGTTTTAATTTTTAGTTAGTTAGAAGTTCTTTATTTTTCATTATGTCCATTGTTTACACCTTGAAGTAAGTTCTTTATGTTCTTGATGTTTTTGAAAATTTCTTATTTCTTGATTTTCTTGAAACTTTGATTTCTTAATTTTCTTGATTTTCCCCAAGAACTGACTTCTATGAGGATAAGACATAATATCAAGCATTCTTGATAAGAGTATACGTTGTTCTTTCTACACCCTAGTGCTGGAAACTCTACTAGATGAACCTAGAAGAAAAATATAAAAAGGAGAGAACATAACGTGTTGGGGAACACCGGGAGAAGTGGTAAGGAGTTGTTTCCAGAACTCGAGAATCCAGAGGTATTTATACATACCCAAAAAAATCCACTTTTTAAGAATACCATTTATAATAGTAGATTAAATTCTAGTGGTAAAATGTGCGAGAAGAAAATCCAGAATATTATTACTGTTGATATTACTGTAGATGAATGTTTAAAATCAGTAGTAGAAGATATATGTGATTATCCTCATTTAAAGGTAGAATTCATCAATCTATGTTCAAACTGTCCAGACCCATACCACCGTAGGTACTACATCCGTGAAATTAAATACAATAGTACCTATGGCTTAGGGTAATGTTCATTTGTGGAGAACTAAGAGATATAGACCTTTTGTATTACCATAGAATTTACCCAAGTAAAGCTCACAAATACTTTCTTAAGTTTTTAGGAAACAAGGTACAGTAACTAGAGATGATCATATCAAAAGTTTCTTATACGCAATGGATAGTCCGGAAGTTGAACATGAAGATGTAGTATTAAGACTGTTTCTGTAGACTTTAGAAAAATATGCTAGAGAATGATTTAATTCCGTTCCTAATAATGATATCCCAAACTTCACCAAAATGGAAGAGGTGTTCCTAAAGAAGTATGGTGAAAGGAAAAATGAACAATCATTATTAACTGAGCTAGCCACTATGAAGGAGAAATAAAATGAGGCTGCTAGTGATTTTAACGAGAAGATTTTCAAAAACAAGAAACAAAATCCCTACCAACCTCGAGCCTAATGATATTCGAGTCTATTTGTTTTTATAAGAATGCTTTTCAAGGAGAGTTTAACTATAAATTAAGGCAAGAACAAGCCACTACCATTGATAGCTATATGGAAAAAGCAATGGATATAGAAAGAAATATGCTTGATAGTGGTAAGATGAAGCCTTATTCTTTAGAGGTTAACATACCTAAGAGAAAACCTAAGAGAGTGGCTTTTGATATACAAAGAATAACTGAAATTGATCTTGTGGAGAAGTTGACCAGTCAAATGATAGAAATGTTCAACAGCATGAGTAACATGTTAGCAAGAATTGAAAGAAATAGAAATAATGGTGAATATTCATTCACAAACAGAGTGACCACATGTTGACAACTGTCCCCCCTCTAAGAAAATTACAACAATAATTGGGGAAACAACAATGGTTTTGAAGAAGGAAATAGGAATAAGGGTAACGAGAATAACAACTAGAAAAATAGAGATTCTGATAGGGATCGAACAATGTCCCTAACCCAATGCCATATGCCAATGTAGCTGAAGGTTTTTTGTATTTTTCTCTACTTGTGATGCACCCTATAACCCTAATGCATGTGGAATACACCCGAGTGATGAATGTAATGTAGATATGAATGCAGAATCAGAAGAGGATATAAGAATCAATACATGTTGGTCTATTGAATATGAATCCAGAGAAAGGTTGTTTGAAGAAGACATGGATAAATATACTTCAAATCATCATCCTCAGATCTTAATGACTGAAGGAATTAAAATCTTACATAAATCACATGAGTCAAGATATGATAAGATGAAGCAAGGGAAATTTATTCCCACTACTCAAGAGGTTGAAGAATTAGAGGCAACCCATGTTTTAAATTTAAGGAATAGAAAAGTCCTTGAAAGAACAGAGAAATTATCTACAAATGAAACAAGAAGATAAACTTTCACCAATAAAAATATCAGTAAAGAGAAAACTGATAGGAACCATAACAAAATTACTCCTAAGGTAATAGAATAAATAGAAGAATTTCCCAAAGAAGAAAGTAATAAACCATTGGATATAAAGAAGATAGAATTTTATGTTGGGTCAGAACTTAGTAAGCAAAAAGTTAATATCACATTTGGTGAACTTATGAAAGTTCAAACATACGAGAGAACAAGTATGTAGAGCAAAAAGAAGACTCTACTTGTCATGTCGCTAGACAAAATCAACATGATACAAGATCACCATCTTCCGTCGGACCCTTCTACATGTCATTAAGATATAATTTAGATGAAAGGGAAATATATGTGACTCATAATTACATGCTTGACAGGTGGATCTTCACATAATATCATGCCTAAACTAATAGCTGACCAAATGGGATTAATCTGTACTAGAGATTCTGCCCTTGTTTCTATAATGGACATCGGACAAATTCACTGTGTAGGGGTGATAACTCGGATTATTAGTTTTCCTAGACCAACACCCCAAAAAGGGTATTTTCATGGATGTAGCAATAATTGATGTTGACCCATTCTTCTCACTATTACTTAGTAGGCATTGGGCAGTAACAACTAAGGGGATCAATACAACTAGACTGGTCTTATGCTACCATCCCCATATTAGATAAGGAGAATATAATTTTAAGAAGGGAACCATTCAATAAACACTCCGTAGAGTTAATTCAAACATATGAAACCATGATTAACTTAGTTAACTCTATGGAAGAAAAAGGGATGGGATTCTATTCAATATGGCACAACCCATTCCCGATGGAAGTACCAGATGCAAAGAACATGGATCCAAAGGATATGAGAATAACTGGTGCTGAATCAAATCAAGTATTAACCCAAGAAATGTGGACCATGTCATTTTATGGGACTAAATCCCAATCTGGAGCAGGTGCAGGTGTAAATTTGATTGATATTAAAGGAAATTACCTTGGTATACCTTAAAAATTGTAATTTCCTTGCACAAACAATGTAGCTGAGTACAAAGCTTTACTATTACAGGATAAGAAAAGCAAAAGAGTTAGGTATAAACTACTTTTCTATAGTAGGGGATGCATAACTTATTATACTACAAATAAAATGCAAATATCAGACCAAGCATCCTAGACTTAAGCAATATAGAAATGCAGTACTAGAAGAAATTGATAAATTTTTGGCTTTCAATATTTCTTATATTCCTCGAGAACAAAATTATGTTGTAGATCTATTAGCTATGAACTCAGGTCTAGATCACCCAGAGATAACTACAGAATATATGGATATATTTCCAACGATATCAGTCTATAAACCTTTTGTGCTAGATAACATAGTCTATCTTCAGGTCTTTCAAGATGATATAGATATTAAGGATTTTATGACTTTGCAAAATCAGTATGCAGATGTCATATGTGATGAAAAAGATGAAGAAAAGCTAAAATATCAAATAGGAGAACTAGTAGAAGTAATCCAGTTGAAAACTAATAGAATACCCAAAGGATTGGTGTCTCTTGAAAGCCTATTTGATGATTTTGACAAAGCCTATAAACCTATACATAGAGAAGTGATATCTAAGGATATTAATATTAGCTCTATGAAAGAACCCAAAATAGTGAAAGTAGACATGGCACTACCTGCTAAAGAAAAAGCTGGATATATCAATTTCCTAAAAAAGAACATTTTTCTTGGACCTATGAAGATCTCAAAACTTTCAAAATGGATGTGATGACACATATAATACCCTTGAAAAAAGATGCCAAGCCTTTTAGACAAAAACAGAGAAAGTACAATCCAACTTTGCACCGAGTAATGCAAAAAGAGGTTCAAAAATTGTTGGACTCCAAGATAATAAGAAAAGTCAGATTTTCCTCTTGGATATCCAATTTAGTACCAGCTTAAGAAAAAGAATGGGGATATTAGACTATGCGTGGATTTTAGAAATTTAAACAAGAGCTCACCTGAAAGATAATTACCCATTGCCTAACATGGAACAACCGCTGCAAGCGATAGTAGGTTCAACTAGATTGTCTATGTTAAATGGATTTTTAGGGTATAATCAAATTATGATAAATCTAGAAGATAGACACAAGGTAGCATTCACCACACCCTCAGGCACATTTGAATATTTAAGAATACCTTTTGGATTGACAAATGCAAGTGCTACTTTCCAAAGAGCAATGGACTTTGCTTTCAAAGGACTAATGTTTAAAATTGTAGTAGTGTACTTAGTTGATATCACAGTTTTTTCTAAAAATCCAGAAGATCATCTAGAACATTTGACTGCAGTTTTTGCTTGGTGTAAGGAATTTGGAATTTCTCTAAATCCAAAAAAATGCATATTTGGAACTACACAAGGAAAATTGCTAGGTCATATTATTTCGAAAAGGGAATAAGCATTGATCCGAGAAAGGATAGAAGCCATTTCTAAAATTCCCCCACCCAAGAATCTAAAAGGGGTAAGGTCATTCTTTGGAAAAATAATTTTTATCAGAAGATTTGTCCCAATTTTTGTAGAAATAACCAAACCCATAAGTGATATGGTGAAAAAAACTAGAGAAATAAAATGGACATTGGAAAATATGGAAGCATTTAACGAAATCAAAGAAGCCATATCAACCACACCAGCCCTAAGTTGCCTTGATTATACAAAGGATTTTAATATCTACTCCTATGCATCTGAACATTCTATTGCAGCAGCTTATTTCACAAAAATATGAAGAAAATAATTAAAGGCCAATATCCTTTATGAGCTCAAGTCTAAAAGGAGCAAATCTTAAATACACCCTACTGAAAAAACATGCCTATACAGTCATCCAATATTTGGAACACTTTAAAGGTATATTTGGCTCAAACAAAGTTTACTGTTGTATTCTCTTTATAGCAATAAAAGATATCTTTTCTCAATCGAGCCATTGGGAAGACCAGACAAGATGGTTCATAAAAATTTAACAATATGATGTTGAATTCAAAATAGTTAAAACCATCAAAGGGCAGGGTTTAGCTAAATTATTGGCTAACAAAGAAGAAACGAGGATCCGAAAATATTCTTACCATAGATCGGACATATGATGACAGAATAATAAAAAATGAAGAATGCAAACGGTATGAAGAAATTTTGTCCTATCTACAAACTCTATCATTCTCCAAAAACATGTCAATAAAAAAAATGAGGTTAGTCAAACTTCAAGCTCAAAAGTATTATATGCTAGTCTGCTTATATGAAAGAGAAGTCCCAAAAATAATTAATGAATTTCATAATGGTTTTTGTGGGGGACATTTTGCTCCAAGAGCTACAGCCAATAAAATCATGAGAGTAGGATATTATTGGCCATCCTTTTTTAAGGATGTATATAAATATGTAAGGAATTGTCATAACTGCCAAGTTTTTATAGGGAAAAAGCATCTACCAGCCATGCCCCTCAAGCCGGTAATCATTGAAGCACCTTTTGCTCAATGGGGTATTGACCTGATTGGAGAGATCAAGCCTAATTCATCTGGCCAACATAAGTGGATCATAATCGCAACTGCATTACTTCACCAAGTGGGTGGAAGTTGCTCCTTTGAGAACATCTACATCGACAGTAGTCATCAGATTCATAGAAGAAAATATCTTGACTAGGTGATGGGGACACGAAAATCGCTCACCCAAACTCTCAAAAATTCTCATTCATTAAACTTGGAAAAATTTACAAACATGGCAAACTTTGCCATTCAAACTCCTTTATTCAGAAAGGTAGTTTATTTATTTTATTTTACATTACAACGTTTCCAATTCTAGAAGAAAAATAGTCCATGCAGGTCCATAATGGCCCTCTTGCCTTCACGTCTGCAACTTTGTCTCCGCAGTTTTTCAACTGCAACTCTGTCTCCGCTATTTTCTGACCTTGGAAGAAAACAGCTCAAACAGGTCCAGAATGGCCCTCTGGCCTTCACGTCTACAACTCTGTCTCAGCCATTTCCAACCACTTGTGCATGCCTTCGATTCCCCTTTTAAAATCTCTGGTGTGACTCTCCGCCTCCCTTTTCTGACCCTTCATTTCATTTCCCGTGCCTCTTCGTTGTCTTGGCTTTTGAAACGTCTTTCTTTCTGACTCTTGATCTTTGTCGGATTTCACTGCACCTTGGTGCCACATGCTTGTCCAGTGCTGCCATTGTAGACTCTGTCCACCTTTCAACCAATGATGGCGCTCGGTATACCCACCGCTCGACAGTTTCCTCTATAACAGCCCCTGTAACCGCCTGTCGTTTCTTTTCTTTTGTTTGGTCGCGAAAATGTGACATGTCGTGATATCACGACATTTTTGCTTCTCTACCTTCCTGCCCCTTTTCGAGTCACGAAAATGTGACATGTCGCGATATTGCAACATTTTTACTTTTCGGCCTTCCTGCCCTTTGCAAGTCGCGAAAATGAGACATGTCACGATATCGTGACACTTTTTCTCTCCTATGCCTCCTCTCGCATTTTGGTCACAAAAATGCGACATGTTGCGATATTGCGACACTTTTCTCTCCTGCAACTTCCCTTGCCGTTTGGTCGCGAAAATGCGACATGTCGCAATATCGCAACACTTTTC
Organism: Wollemia nobilis; assembly: GCA_028583015.1. NCBI lineage: Eukaryota > Viridiplantae > Streptophyta > Pinopsida > Araucariales > Araucariaceae > Wollemia > Wollemia nobilis. Next base: position 101,371 of record JAQPPZ010006462.1, on the reverse strand, counting down.
TCTCCTGCACTTTTTCTTGTCCTTTGGTCACGAAAATGCGACATGTCGCGATATCGCGACATCTTTCCTCCTTTGTGCCTTCTCTCGTCCTTTGGTCACGATAATGCGACATGTCACGATATCGTGACATCTTTCCTCCTTTGCGCCTTCTCTCGTCCTTTGGTCGCGATAATGCGACATGTCGCGATATCGCGACATCTTTCCTCCTTTGCGCCTTCTCTCGTCCTTTGGTTGCAATAATGCGACATGTCGTGATATCGCGACATTTTTCTCTCTTGAGCCTTCTCTTGGCTTTTGGTCATGAAAATGTGACATGTCATGATATCACGACACTTTTCTCTCTTGAGCCTTCTCTCGACTTTTGGTCGCGATAATGCGACATGTCGCGATATCACGACATCTTTCTTTGCTGCCTCCTCCTCCCCTCTCGGGTCGCGAAATCGTGACAGTTTCCTTCCTTGCTTTCTTTCTGCTCCTTCGGTCGTGATTTCACGAAATCATGACATTTTCTTCTCTGGCCTTTTCGGTCTTCTTTCATTCGTGATTTCGCGACATGTCGTGAAATCATGACATTTTTGCTCCGTGCCTTTCTTGTCTTCTTTCGATCGCGATTTCATGACATGTCGTGAAATCGCGACATTTTTACTCCGCGCCTTCTCTCTCCTTCCTGAATCGTGAAAATACGACATACATTTTTGCTCCGCGCTTTCTCTCTCCTTCCTGAGTCACGAAAATGCGACATGTCATGATAGCTTGACATTTTTCTCTCTTGGTCTTCTTCATCTCTTTTAGTCGCAATAATGCGACATGTCGCGATATCGAGACATTTTTCTCTCTTGTGCCTTCTCTCGTTTTTTGGTCATGAAAATGCGACATGTCGCGATATCGCGACACTTTTCTCTGTCACGATATCGCGACACTTTTCTCTGTCACGATATCGCGACAGAGAGGCAAACACTTAGAAATTTTTCTGTTGAGGTAAGACTACTCTACAGCCACCAGATGCTCCTGCATTAGACAACTGGGGTGGATTGAGAAGTGACCTTCACTTTTGTACTGTTCTGTCACCTTCTTTTCCAACATCTCAGTACTTGCAAAATCTTTAGCCTCAGCACTGCTCTTCTCTCCTTTATCCATCGTTCTCAACTCAGAAGCATTCCTTGGACTACTTCTCTTCACAACTCCTCTTGCAGGGCTTGCACTTGCCTCTACAAAGCTCTGAAATCTTTCTTCAGGTACCACATTTCTCCCACCACCATGATTTCTTCATGGAGGTATTCTTCCCCACTCTCTCTCATAAACTTTTAACCACATATTTTGGTGTAAACTGCCTCACGTCTTGTGATCTGTTTACACACTCAAGAACCCTACGCTCTTCCATAGATCCTAGTGCAAACTGATTCACTTTCGATTATCTGCTCACACACTCAAGCACTCCTGCTCTTCCACAGATCCTAGTGCAAACTACCTCACTATCGGTGATCTATTCACACACTCAGGAACTTTCGCTCTTCCACAGATCCTAGTGCAAACTGCCTCACATTCGGCGATCTGTTTACACACTTAGGAACTTCCCGCTCTGATACCACTTGATGGGGACACGAAAATCGCTCACCCAAACTCTCAAAAATTCTCATTCATTAAACTCAAAAAAATTTACAAAAATGGCAGACTCTGCCATTCAAACTCCTTTATTCATAAAGGTAGTTTATTTCTTTTATTTTACATTACAACATTTCCAATTCTGGAAGAAAAACAGTCCATGCAGGTCCGGAATGGCCCTCTTGCCTTCACGTCTACAACCTGTCTCCATAGTTTTTCAACTGCAACTCTGTCTCCGCTATTTTTTGACCTTAGAAGAAAATAGCTCAAACAGGTCCGTGAATGGCCCTCCGGCCTTCACGTCTGCAACTCTGTCTCAACCATTTCCAACCCCTTGTGCATGCCTTCGCTTCCCCTTTTAAAATCTCTGGCGTGACTCTCCGCCTCCCTTTTCTGACCCTTCATTTCATTTCCCGTGCCTCTTCGTTGTCTTGGCTTTTGAAACGTCTTTCTTTTCGACTCTTGATCTTCATCGACTTTCACTGCACCTTGGTGCCACGTGCTTGTCTAGTGCTGCCACTATAGACTCTGTTTGCTTATTAACCAATGATGGCGTTCAATATACCCATCACTCGACAGTTTCCTCTATAACGGCCCCTGTAACTGCCTACCGTTTCTTTTCTTTTGTTTGGTTGTAAAAATGTGATATGTCGCGATATCGCGACATTTTTGCTTCTTTGCCTTCTTGCCCCTTTTCGAGTCACGAAAATGTGACATGTCACGATATCGCGACATTTTTACTTTTCGGCCTTCCTGCCCTTTGCGAGTCACTAAAATGTGACATGTCATGATATCACGACACTTTTTCTCTCTTACGCCTCCTATCACCTTTGCGAGTCGCAAAAATGTGACATGTCGCGATATCGCGACACTTTTCTCTCCTACGCCTTCCCTAGCCTTTTGGTCGCGAAAATGCGACATGTCACGATATCATGACACTTTTCTCTCCTGTGCTTTCTCTCGTCCTTTGGTCGCAAAAATGCGACATGTCGCGATATCGCGAAATCTTTCCTCCTTTGCGCCTTCTCTCGTCCTTTGGTCGCGATAATGCAAGATGTCATGATATCGCGACATCTTTCCTCCTTTGTGCCTTCTCTCATCCTTTGGTGTGATAATGCAACATGTCACGATATTGTGACATCTTTCCTCCTTTGCGCCTTCTCTCGTCCTTTGGTCGTGATAATGCGACATGTCGCGATATCGTGACATTTTTCTCTCTTGAGCCTTCTCTCGGCTTTTGGTCACGAAAATGCGACATGTCGCGATATCGCGACACTTTTCTCTCTTGAGCCTTCTCTCGGATTTTGGTCGCGATAATGTGACATGTCGCGATATTGCTACATCTTTCTTTGCTGCCTCCTCCTCGCCTCTCGGGTCACAAAATCACGACAGTTTCCTTCCTTGCTTTCTTTCTGTTCCTTCGGTCGCGATTTCACGACATGTTGCGAAATCGTGACATTTTCTTCTCTGGCCTTTCCGGTCTTCTTTCGGTCGTGATTTCACGACATGTCGTGAAATCACGACATTTTTGCTCCGCGCCTTTCCTGTCTTCTTTCGGTCGCGATTTCGCGACATGTCACGAAATCGTGACATTTTTACTCCGTGCCTTCTCTCTACTTCCTGAGTCACGAAAATGTGACATGTCACGATATCGCGGCATTTTTGCTTCATGCTCTCTCTCTCCTTCCTGAGTCGTGAAAATGTGACATGTCGCGATATCGCGACATTTTTCTCTCTTGCTCTTCTTCATCTCTTTTAGTCGCGATAATGCGACATGTCACGATATCGCAACATTTTTCTCTCTTGTGCCTTCTCTCGTTTTCTGGTCATGAAAATACGACATGTCGCGATATCGTGACACTTTTCTCTATCGCGATATCGTGACATCAATGCAAACACTTAGAAATTTTTCTATTGAGGTAAGATTGCTCTGTTGCCACCGGATGCTCCTGCATCACTAGGTATGGAGTTCCTAAAAAGCTTGTAACTAATAATGCTCAATATTTTGTGTCACATGAAATGGTAGAATTTTGTGCTGAATATGGAATTGAATTATCTCATTCTGCTAATTATTATCCCCAAGGAAATGGTCTAATTGAGTCACCAAATAAAAATGTAATAACAAGAATAAAAAGGTCATTAGGTAAAAACAAAAGGGGACAAGAAAGTGAAATTAAATTTGCTTTATGGGCTGATAGGTTGTCTATTAAAATAAATACAGGAACAACCCCCTATGAGATGGTTTATGCAGAAAAAGCCCTACTGCCCCCAAAAATGGAAAAATGGCACTTTCCCTTTTATTGCAAGATCATGAAAACCCTGATCCCATTCAGAGAAGGCTTGATCAAATTGTCTTGTTAGAAGAACAAAGAAGCTCTCCCTCAATAGAATGATGGAACAAACCCAGAAAACTGTAAATTTGTTTAATAAGAAAGCCAAGGGTACTCATTTTTCTCAAGAAGATATAGTCATCTATTGGGATCCTAAAAATGATAAGCATGGTGAAAAGGGTAAGTTTGAACCTAAATGGATTGGCCCATACCAAATTGCCTATGTTATCAATCAGAATACTTACAAGCTATAGAATTTGTAGGGAGAAATAATGGCTATCCCTATTAATGGCCAACACCTCAAAATGTACAATCCCTGTTGAAGGTGTACTTTACAAAAAAATAAAAATAGAAAAACAAAAATCCAAAAACAGAGCGGTCTATTTTTTTTATTAGTTAAAGCTTCCCTTTTGTTCTTGAAAATTTTTGAGTTTACTGTATACATGATATCTTAGTTTGATGAGTATATCTAACCATTGATTCCACCAAAAACAATAAAAAGAAAAAGGGAATTTATTTTAGATATTTATGAACTTTACAATTCTATCAAAAATGAGTGTTTATGCAATAGTTGTTTGATATGAGATAAAATAGACAAAAAACAAAGGTGATTGAAACATCATGTCAAGCCTCACATTACAAATGATACTTAAAGTGACTTCAAAGATCCACATAAATGAGTTATATTTGAGAGGGTAGTTAAGCCAAAAAAATATTACACTCATATTTTATAGCTAGAAACTAATCCTCAACTCAGACATACTTATAACACTTCTCTCACGAGAAAGAAAAATAAAAAATAAAGTAAAATTGAGTCACTGCCTTAGATATCTTGGAAAACCTCTATCGGGGCTATAAACGCCTAACTGGTAGTAGGGTAAAACCAAGATAGAATTAGAAGCAACTCCACCGAGGCTATAGACGCCTGATTGGCAATAGAGCCCTGCAGAATGGTGAAAATTTTTAAAGAGTGAAATCACATATTAGGCTTGGATATTTTGCTCAAATATGATAAAGTTCTGGAAGTTTTAGAAATCCAAAAATGAATGCACAAACACACACATGGACAAAAATATGATGAGACAAATGGCTGTGACAAAATATGTGTAATCATATCTTATGACTTACCTAAAACAAGCATTACAATATTTCAAAATAAAACTCATTGATTTCTAAAATTTTCTAAATCTTTGTTTCCAAATTGAATGAAAAGTGATCTACAGTTTTCCATACTCTACTTGCTTTGATATCATGTTTTCAGTATATATATATATATATATATATATAATGAATGATGATGAAAAGAAAGAAAAAGAGGAAGGAAGTTTTTCTGTTATACATTTCAAGTTTTGCTTAGCAGTCAAAATTTTGTTATTTTTTGTTAATTTTTTTCAAAATAAAACTAGGAGATTCTGTGGTTCTCAATTGCTTCATGTTTTCAACACTTTGTCCCAATTAGAGCCAATGTTGGAGCCAAATTTGACTCAACTTTGAAACCCCCAAATTTAAATTTTTGGTTTCAATCAAATTGCTTATACTATTGGTCATTGCTATAGTTGTACGTAATTCAATTTTTCATTAGTTGGTTTGATTAAGTCTAACCTTAGCCTTTTTAATAATGTGGGCTTCATGGTATTGATCAAAGTACCTCGAATGGTTAGGGATAAAAATTTCAAATTAAATCCCCAAGTCAAAGTTCAACCTTCCTAAATATTTTCCTTGGGCCTAAACCGACAAATAAAGTCCCTAAATCATAAGTCGGTTAAAACATTCACCATGGTCTCAAAGTCTGAAAAACCTAAGGTTAAAATAAATATTAATTGATTAAAAGCCTAAGGGTATGCACACCGCTAAGCTAATTGGTGAGCACCTCAGATTTAATCCAAGGGTCGGGCACTATCCAGAGAAATCGGATGATAGCACTTTAATAAAATTAAACCGAAGATAAGTCAAAAGTCAAGCATAGTCAAGGGGTAAAAAGGTTGCATCTTAAAACTCGATCAGACGGTAGCACATCACCAAAGGAAATCTGACGGATGCGCACTCATGATAAGATCCGAAAGATAAAATCAAAGAGTCAATAAGATTTAACCCAAAGTTTAAAAATCGAGCAGGTTGCCTTCAATCTAACGACAGTGCTTAAACACCTCTAAAATCAACGGTTGCACGCCCTCTAAGAAGTCAAAGTCTTAAGAAAAGTCATCAGGGGTCAAGGTCAAATTAAAATCAGAGCAGGTCTGACAGATCGAACGATCGCGCCAAACAACGTATAGATCGACGATTGCGATTGCTTCAATCTAAATGAACTTTAAAGTCCATATTAAAAAGGATGTGCCCCATTTGATTAATCATCGGGCTTGTTACCAAGATTGGACGATCGCGCTCAAACGATTTTTAATATAACGGTGGCGCACTAATTGAAGATACATTAAAGAGGGTTAAGTATCAAGAGAAATTAATTAAAGTTAATCATGATTAGCAAGGGTTTAATACATCGGCTAATTTTCCCCCTTTTTACCCTAATCATGATTAATATTATAAATGCTTGATTGAACTAATTTGCAGGTTGATTAGATCCAACGGTTGTGCGTGTCTCCACTCAGATTCGATGGTCGTGCCAAAATCATAGGATGGAAGGTAAAAGGCATGGGTAAGGATGAAATTAATTGAAATTAATCATGTTTAGTAAGGGTTTAATACATTGACTAATATTCCCCCTTTTCGCCTGAATAATGATTAATAGAAAAGCAAAAGTCTATAACATCATTATCTAGCATGCATCTTGTCAGTGATCAAATGGCAGTGCATAAACTAAATCTAGAATCAATGAATGCAAAGGCCTATAATTGGCGACAAAGATCCAAAGGCTAAACAAAGACCTTTTTATAACACACGAATCGAACGACGGTGTTCATTGACCACCTAGATCCAATGATGCACATACGGGAAGATAACCGAAGGTTAATCTAAGCATTATTATTTCAAAAGGTTGATTAATTAAACCAAGGTACATATAAATGTTTCCCATTTATTAAAAACCATGTGCATATATACAATCCAACGATCGTGCCTCACCACAGTATGATCTAACGGTGATCGCAAAGGAAAATGCACGTATCATACGATTGCCATCAATTAATACGAGTCGCAAAGGTTTGAAAATAATGAAGATTAACATTGGATAATCATGATTAATTGAAGACCATAAAACACGTTATGTCAAGTGTTTATATGCATCTAGGTACAACAACTATCATACAGGTTTTGAAACAACAAAAGATGTGCTACACCTCAGATAAATCCAATGGTAGCGCATGATTCAAAGGTTTAAAAGTACTAGAAACTGCCATGATGGAACCTATGAAGATCGTGAACCAGAAAAATCAATAAAACCACCCATAAGAAAGATTCAAAGGATCAAGCCTCCAAAGAAAAGTGATTACTTCACAGAAAATCCTACAACATTATCAAGGTAGGAATCAAAGAAGTGACTCATTCACAACAAGGTACACTGAAAGACATTATGAAAATCAATAGCCAAGACAGAGTCAAAATAGTACGCACAAAAGCTATGAATCTAGAAGAATACTAATGGGAGGAAAGATTCAAAGAAATAAAAAAAAATATCGTGTACAATACCTTGTTAAGAACAAAGTAAACCAAATAAAAGACAAATCTTGACGCTCAAGCATGCCACTAGATCATGTATATCTCATAGGAATAATGGCGTACCACAAGATAAGACTACAAAGCATAGTCACTAGCTTATAAATAAGAGACAGTAGGGAAGAGCTGAGAGCATCAGCAAAAGGAAACAATGGAGCATAAAGGATTCCAAAATTATCGTTTTTAGTTCTGCAAACACTTAAGACGAAGGAAGCGCATGAAGAAAAAAATATGGTTTCAAGTTACAAAAAGTCATTTAATTCGTGCTTCGAGAGAATATAGTTACCAGGGGAGCACTTCGATGGAGTATAGTTATGGAAGCAAATTATAGATGCTTCCAGATCTTATTGTCCATTCCCACCTTCTTCCTACTTATCATTGCCCTCCTCCTCTTGGGCATTCCTTCTTTACAATCCTAACATTTTTCCTAGTATGTCACCCTCGCCCACTATCACTTCTTACCATTTACCCCCCGTCATTCCATCCATCGGACCCTCACCATCCTTACTTCTTCACTCTATCTCGTGATCGGTGCAACTCCATCCTGTTTGCCATCGGCATGCCATCCCTTGTCTTCACCATCACGTTGAGTCCCCCTCGTGTATATCTCATACGAATAACGGCGTACCACAAGATAAGACTACAAAGCATAGTCACTGGCTTATAAATAAGAGACAGTAGGGAAGAGTTGAGAGCATCAACAAAACGAAACAATGGAGCATAAAGGATTCTAAAATTATCATTTTAAGTTCTACAAACACTTAATAAGAAGGAGGTGCATGAAGAAAAAGCATGGTTTCAAGTTACAAAAAATCATGTAATCCACGCTTCGACGGAATATAGTTACCAAGGAAGCACTTCGACGGAGTATAATAATGGAAGCAAATTATAGATGCTTCCAGATCTTGTTTTCCATTTCCACCTTCTTCCTACTTATCACTACCCTCCTCCTCTTGGGCATTCCTTTTTTACCATCCTAACATTTTTCCTAGTATGTCACCCTCACCCACTACCGCTTCTTACCACTTACCCCCGTCACTCCATCCATCAGACCCTCACCATCCTTACTTCTTCACTCTATCTCGTGATCAATGCAACTCCATATGTTTACCACTGACATGCCACCCCTTGTCTTCACCATCACGTTAGGTCCCCCTCCATTCCTCGTCTAGAATTCATAATGACAACCTGGTCGGTCCCTAACAGCTAAGCATAATGGCCAGGACAAGTAGAACAAAAAGGAAAAATATAATGTTGAATCCTTAGTTTCTAGGGCCAACAAAAGAGAGTAAAAAGGCCAAATTAAAATAGAGAAGAGCTCCCTTAAGTCCAAAGAAGAACCTTAACAGTCATTTCAAAGCCATGCCAATTGGATAGCATTCAGAATGGATTCAATTAGATGTTGCCAAGTGTACATCCAAAATTCAACCAAAAATAATAGAATCAAGAACCAGCAGCTATAAAGGGAAGCAGGTAGGTCTGGATTCTGCATCAAGCAATAAGAGAATAACATTTTTGCGAAGAGGTATACTTGAGTTCCCTACTAGTTGTGTTGTTGTATTTTCTTTGTGTCTATTTTCTTTTATTCATTCTTTCTTCCTCCCCTTGCTATATAGGAGTGTATGATAGGAAAGCGTTCAAGAAGCTGAGAATATTTCCAGTCTTATTGAGCCTAGGATTCAAATATTCTTATGTTACCATATTGGAACAAGGAGAGTTGGAGAGACCTATTATATTATTTGAACAGAGTCCTCTTCATTGTATTGATGTATTTCTTTAATAAAAACAGAGTTAAAAGGCATCCCGCCCACTCTGCATGTAATATTTTATGAAATCAATACAATTTTGGGTTTTATTCCTATCATTTCTTTGTCTTAGTATTATGTGTATCTATATAATGGGTTACATTATTTGAATGTATTATATACATTTCTTTCATTGGTTAACTCTTGATTTTATTACGATATTCGAATGAGATTAAGAACGCCAATTTTCTTCTCCCCTTCTCTCTGTTTCATATTAAAATTATTGTTAAATTGCTATAACAGCCCAATGAATCTAGGCACCGGTCTACATAAGGCATAACAGTTGGTTATTTTCATGCTTGGTCATTTTAATAAAAATACTTATAGTTTAATATAAATCTAGAGCGTACAAATTAGAAGCTTAATTAAAGAATTGTCGTTGGGGTTTCCTTACCCGTTCTACCATCTTCTTTAGCAATATTCAGGTTTAGAAGAACATGAGGCAGGTCGACCAGAGCCTGTAATAGCTCGTTGGTTTCAAACGGATTCTTGGAGCATGACAATTGATTTCCTACGGATGCAAGAATCAGTTCCAACAGGAAAGTAGCCCCTACATTGGATAGACCAAAAGGTATTCATTGGTATGCAAAAGTTCCCTATTTAGTAGTGAAGGCAGTCTTATGTTGATCTTCATCTCTAATCCAAACCTGATTGAAACCAGAAAATCCATCCAACAATGAGAATATCTTTGCTCCTACTATAGTATGTAGTATTTTATCTATTTGAGGTAGGTAATAATGATCTTTCAATGAGGTTGTGTTTAAATTCTTGAAGTCTACACACTACCTGATATCCCCATTCTTTTTCTAATTGTTATTAGGTTAGCAACCCATGTGGAATGTTTGATAGGATAACTTATTTTGGCATTGAGTAGCTTTAGTAACTCTTTCTTCATCAAAGCTTCTATCTTTGGATTGACAAGTCTCTACTTCTGTCAGAATGGCTTTGAGCCAGGTTCAAGTTCAATGGTGTGTTGTATTATTTCCTTACTGTACACCTTGAGGTTATCATACATCTACGCTATAATGTCATTGAAATACTTACATAATTTCTAAACTTGGTCTACCTCTTCTTCTAAACATTGGGTCCCGACCTTAAGCACTTTTCTAGGCTCTATTTGAATTTCCTTGCATTTTTTCTTATCAATTTTTATCTTATGGCCCAATGGCCGATCATTGTTGTCAAACAAGATTTCAAGAGTTATTAGACCTTTTGGTATATGGTTATTCTTGAGTTGGATCAGTCCTTCATCCTCTTCATCTTCTAAGGTATAATCACCTAAACAATTCATCTCATGTATTAATAAATCTAACACCTGTTCATCATTGTCAAATACCTACTAGAAAGTATCTTTATATGGAACTAAAGGTCTATATATCAACCTAATTATATTTTATTTTTGTATGACATTGGCTATTGGGCAATAATTAGCTCCCACAGATACTAATAAATCAGCATGAGTATTATGCTCCCTAAAGAACACAAGCTTATACTAAGAGGGGGGGTGAACAGTATAAGATAAAAAAAAATTACTTTTCTTTCCAAAGCAATAACTTCAAATATCATCAATTGCAATAATGAAACAATGCATAAATCACCACACACATAAGAGACATAGATTTAACATGGTTCACCCAATATGGGCTACATCCAGGGAGAAATATTGCTTATAAATTTTTCAACAAATTTCATGGGATCCAACCCACAAGAGACACCAATCCCCTATTACAGTATTCATGGACACCAATCCATAGGAGACACCAACCCACAAGAGACACCAATCCCCTATTACAATGTTTGTGGATACCAATCCATAGGAGACACCAATCCCCTCTATTGGTTCATGGACACCAATCCACAAGAGACACCAATCCCCTCTACTTTGGTTTGTGGACACCAATCTCCTCTGCTCTGGTTCATGGACACCAATCCCCCTACTCTGGTTTGTGGATACCAATCCACAGGAGATACCAATCCCTACTACCGGTTCATGGACACCAATACATAGGAGACACAATCCCCTCTTATCTAAATATTGCTCTTATCTGCTCCTAAACCTTATCACAATACTACTCATAACTCTTGCTCAACTCAGCTCTAAAATATGCTCACAATACTACTCACATATCTTCTCAAATTAGCTTCATAACCTACTCACAAATCTACTCAAATAAGCTCCATAACCTGCTCATTAATGCTACTCACATCTGCTCCAATACCTACTCAAATTTTCTCATACAACCTGTTCAAATATTCTCTCAAGTCTTCTCATAACATCTACTCAAATCTGCTCATAAAACCTACTCAAATCTCCTCCATAACTTGCTCACAAATCCTACTCACAACTCTGCTCAAATAAGCTCCATAACCTGGTAATTGTTGATTTGCACCTTTCCTTCAAAACCAATCATAGTGCACAAATATGTCCTTTTCATCTACTCCCAAAATCAATCATGAACAATGCACAAATTTATTCTCAAATCTGATCTATAACCCTTGCACATTTACTCACAATTTCAATCAAAGGTAATGCACAAATTTTTTCTCAAATCTGATCTATAATCCTTGCACATTTATTTCTAATTTCAATCAAAATAATACACATCCAAAAATTCCTTATACCTCCCACTATATGACAAAATATTTTCCTCAGATTGATTAAGCCAATTTGATAAAGGAATTAAATCATTATACCTCTAAATCTACCTCAATGATGATGATGAGATTTTTGCATGAGCTTTCCAACCTAGTCTTAACAAAATGATTTTTCTTTTGTTTGTGCCTTCAAAAAATGGTTAGCAATTCTCTTTTTCTTTTTTTGATTAAAAATCAAATCAACCACTTTTAAAAACCCTTATAAAAAACATACACAATAAAGCTTAAAAAATCACTCCTTATATCTCCCTTTTGAAACTCACAATATAAAGCTTTATTAATAACAAAAACCCTTTATATCTCCTTTTATAACATGCAAAATATAACTTTTAAAAATAACAACCTCATACCTTATAGCTCCCTTTTATAGCATGAAAATTTTAGTTAAAATAATCATTACACACCTTATATCTCCCACTCAAAGTATGAAAAATATAATCATGACACACCTTATATTTCCCACTCAATTAAATCAAATAAAAGTTTTGCCCTTACCTCACATAGCAAAAACCACCAAACACACACGGAGGAGATTCGATCTCCCGACTTCTACCAACATTGCACCCTAGCATAGGCTAGGCGACCAAGCGAGCTACCTCGATGGGTGGAATAAAAATTCGTAGCCCAAATTATTTAAACCTTTCTTCATTCTATCAACCAAAACAAAAATGGTGTCACATGGATTCGACCCTACAACCTCCTGCTACACGGTGCCTTAGCACAAGCTCAACAATCAACTGGGCTAGCCACTCGGATGAGACCAAAGTCATAGCAAAATAATATTAATTATCTTTTTTTCTCACTTCCGCAAAATGTGCTCTTCTCCTCCCCTTCTACCTGCCACTTGATTTTTGCACAAAAGAGATTTGAATTTCCACCATTGCCAAAATGAATTTGATAGCCTTTTAAATATGCATTTTATTTAGTGCCTAAGGGGGTTGGCTATGCATTTTATTTAGCACCCAAGGAGGTCAGTCTTATTATTTTAAATATTTGAATTTTCAAACTTTGCATTGGTGTTCTCAAGGAGGTCATTAAACCTTTTAATATTTAAATATTAAACTTCTGAATTAAATGTTGGACATTTTGAGTAGATAAGTTGTCATTGATGTCAAGAGTGAGTGGTCATTGATGTCAAGCTTTCAGCACCAATCAATGGCAGCTTCAGTGGGCAGCATCAGTTTTAGGTTCTCCAATATGTGCAAAGGATAGCTCAATTTCAGGAGATCATATTTGGACCAAAGTGCAAAAGAAGATGCCCAAGTAAATAATATTATAATATTTTTATAATATTATAAAAGGAGGTTTTAAATTAATTATAAATTAATTAATATAATTTTTTTTTTTGAATTTACATGGTGGAATCGGTAGCCGCCACGAATCCGGGCAGGCTGTCCAACTTTTATGGCCGCCACAGTATTCTACGTTGTTCACCCCAGAAGCCGTCACAGATTTTCGTGCAGTCAGCCCCTATAACCACCATGCCAAAATCATTTTAAACCTTTTACGTCGTTGAAAGCACCAGGAAAGGGACAAGCATTCAGTCCGACGAGGCCCAATATTTGAACCTTGGACCTCCGCCCCCCTTATAGAGTTTGTATAAACCAATTGGTCTACACCTCGAACCTATAATTAATATAATTTTTATTATAAATTAATTTATAATCTAATTTACTTAACCTAAATTATGTAAATTAATTATTAATTAGTTTTAATATTAATTATAAATTTAAATTATATTAATGTTTTAACCCAAAGGTGGGTTATTAAAATCATAATTCAAATTTTAATTCGAATTACTAAAAGCACCGACGTGGGAGAAAAATAAAATCATGTATAAAAAGGGGGATTCACCCACCTTAGAACTTACCATGCCTTCGTTCTAAAATTATTGCAAATTGCTTGCGACACATGCTACAACGAAGTGGAGAGAGTAGTGGACTTTGAAGAAGTTAAAAGGTGCACGAGGCATAAGGTGGAGGAAGTGCTTTTTCCTTCACATGGGGACTATACCCCATGTAGTGGGCTCCCAAGCGCTAAGGCGCTTAGGCCTTAGGGAGACAATGGATCGAATCATGCCTAAACACCTTTTTGGGTAAAGTAAGGTATGCATTGGAATTTAGGCACCGAAAATTTTGGAAGTGGTTGTTGAAAAATTAAAAATAATTTTTGCATTTTATTTGATTTATAAGGCTACATGGGGAGTTATAAGGGTTATGCAAATTAAATTTTGATATCATTTGCTTTAATGGTTGGAAAGAGTTGTAAGGTGTTTGTGAAGTGTTGTATATTATTTTAAGTAAGGATTTTATAAGGTGTATTCAAGGAATTATTATTTTCATGTATGATTTGTGTATGTTGATTTAAAAAGGGAGTTATAAGGCATAATTAAGTTGTGATTATTTTTGTCCAAGGAATATTTTGAGAAAGTGTTGGAATAATATTTTGCTATCTAACCATTGGAATTGGAGAGAAGGAAATTGTGATTTAGACAGGTTTTCCAAGGGTACTTCTACATCAAACAAAAGGTATGGGCATATTCTTCCTAGTAAGTGATTGTTGAAAGTTGTGAATGAAAAGTTGGAGTGAAAAGGATTTTTTGGTTAAGCATTGTTGAGTGTGTTTTTAATTAATGCTTTAAGGTTTTCTGGAATTGAGAGTTTTTGATAAAACCTTGTTTTATAAGCATTGTTGTTGAAGTGATTAATTTAAGTGAAGAACTTGAACTAGGGTTTGTAAAGAACATGAGTATCATTGTTATGTGAGATTGGTTGATAAGCATTGTTGGAAACATTTGAGTGAGTGTTCATATGTTTGGACTAGGATTTGTGAGCAAAGATTATTTCACTAAGTGATTGATTGAGTAGAGTTGGTTGAGACTAGTCAAGTGGATGTGTGAAGTGATAGCTCAAGTTCTATGAAACAAATTGTTCTATATACTGAATTGATTTGAGAGAGAGGTTGAGTGTAGGTGAATTTGAAGCATATCTCGTCTCTAAAAATTCTCTATATGTTATTGTAATAAAAGAAAGATTGAAAGTGATTGAGAGTTTGTGAGTGTGAAGCATATTGAGTCTCTAACAATTCTCTGTATGTTTCTAAAAGAGTGAGTGAAAGTGATTGAGCATTGATGTGAATGTGAAGTATATTGAGTCTCTAAAAATTCTCTATATGTTTCTAAAAGAGTGATTGAAAGTGATTGAGCATTGTGATGAGTGTGAAGCATATTGAGTCTCTAAAAATTCTCTATATGTTTCTAAAAGAGTGATTGAAAGTGATTGAGCATTGTGATGAATGTGAAACATATTGAGTCTCTAACAATTCTCCTTGTGTTTCTATGAGATTGGACAAGTTCTAGTGAGGACTTGTTGAGCAGATTTGGACAAGTTCTAGAGAGGACTTGTGGACAGATTTGTGTGAGATTTTATGGAAGCTTACAATACAGATTGAGAGCAGAGTTGGACAAGTTCTAGTGAGGACTTTTTGAGCAGATTTGGACAAGTTCTAGAGAGGACTTGTGGACAGATTAGTGTGATATTTTGTGGAAGCTTACAAGGCAGATTTGAGATAAGTCTTTGAGAAGACTTGTGAGCAGATTTGATTGATAAATTTGTTCAAACCTTGAGTTAAGGTTTTGGAAAAATCTAGTAGAGTTGATTTAAGATTGATTCAAGCTTTGTGTTAAGACTTGAGGACAGAGATTGAGGATAAATTTGTACTATACTGAAGTACTGTATTTAGTGTAGATCAGAGGACAAAGATTGAGGACAAAGTTTAGTGCAGATTTGAGGACAAATTTGTGCCAGACCAGAGATAGAGATTGAGCAGATTTGTGCTAGATTGAAGGACTATGTTTAGTATAGATTTGAGACAGAGTTTTTAAGGTGATAGAGTATAGAGGATGATAATCTCCAATGGATAGATATCCATTAGCCAAGGCAGTGAGGACAAGTGTCTTCAATAGATAGAGATCCAATAGCCAGAGTAGTGGGGGCAATAGTTCTTCTAGAAGATCACCAGTCAGAGCTAAGGAGAAAGAAGTTCTCCTATGAATAGAGATCCACAAACTTGATTAGGGGATTGGTGTCTCCTTTGTATAGATATCTATAAACATTGTAATAGGGAAAGGATTCCCAAGAGATTGATTGAGAAAATTTTAGTGAAAGATTTTCTCCGTGGAGTAACTCACATTAGGTGAACCACGTTAAATTGGTGTCTCTATTATGTGTGGTGATTTATGCATTGCTTTGATTACTATTGTTGATATTGCTATATTTTCATTGCATAATATTGATTGGGAAAGAAAAGTAAAAAGTGGTCTTATACTGTTCACCCCCCCTCTCAGTATAAGCTTGTGTTCTTCATTATATTTAAATCCTTTGATTTAAATATGACCTTCCACTTTTCAAACTTTTATATTATTTAAATCCTCTTGATTTAAATATAATCTTCGACCTTAATATTTCATTTAAATATTAAAGCATATTTTTGCCTTTATGACAACTTTACCATTTCATCCTTTGAAGATATTTCTACCTTTGACACCCCTGAAGATATCTCTACCTTTATTATTAATGACAAATCAACACTTCATCCTTGAAGATATTTCTGCCTTTGACATCAATGACAACTCAATATTTCTAACAATCTCCCCCTTTGTCATTGATGGCAACCCTATTATGAAACTGATATTTACTAAACAAGATCATAAGCTGATCCTCCTGACTAGCTGCTCCCCCTTCCTAAAAATTCTCCCCTTTGACATCAATGGCAAAGGGCTCCTTGGAGCTGAAAGATAAGACACTAAAAACATCCCCCTCACCACCTCATTTTCTTGAGGCTTTAATTATGGGATGGGAGTGAAACTCCCAAATTACTATGCTCCTCTTCTTATTTCATTTTCCTTCTCCAAACTTTGGAAATCATACCCTTTTGAACTTTTTGACCATTCTCCTTTTTGCTTGATTTCAAAAATTTAGGGAACATTGTTCTACACCATCTAGCTATATGCCCAAAATTGTTACATTTGTAACACATGACATTGTAGTCCATAGGAGGTGCAAATGAATTGAAATTCCTCTTGGTGAAGCCAAAATCATCCATAGCATGGACCCTACAATTTACAGCTTTATGACCAAAATGGTTACATGAGAAACAATAACCATGAAAGAAATGTTGAAACCTGCTTGATTACCTTGGAGGATATTATCATATGCTTCTTTCTTTACTTTTTTTATTATGGTCCCTATTCCTTAATGGTGAATTGTTTTCTTCCACTTTTCAATATATCAGCATAAGTCTTGGGCTCTTCTTCAATTATTTTCTTTGATGCTTCTATTTCTTTTGAGCTTGACTCCCCCTTTTCTTTCTCTTGACCTTCTTCAAAACCAAGTCCAATATTCATAAATGGAGATCTATGTGCTTTGATAATATCATCTAAGTTTTGGTTCTTCTTCACTTCCATGCAACCCATCCCTGGTCCTGTCCTAGATCCCTGGTCCTGTCCCAGTTCCCTGGTACTTCCTTTGCCCTTATTCCTTAGCTAGATGATGTTGTAAATGATCTCCTTGGGGTGGGAGGTTACTTACCCATTTTTCTACCCCTTCCCATATCTTTTGGTGGGGTTCTTTCTGGTTCCTATGATCTGGGATGTCCCTGGGATTTTTTGGGATGTCATTCGGTCTTGTCCCAGTTCCTTAGTACTCCCTTTGCCCTTACTCCTTGGTTGTATGGTGCTTTAGACAATATCCCTAGGGTGGGAGGTCACTTATTCTTTTTTCTACCCCTTTCCATACCTTTTGGTGGGGTTTCCTTTTGGTTCCTGTGAACTGGAACATCCCAGGGGTTTTTTGGGATGTCCTTGGGTTTTTCCTTGGTTCTTCCCTAGGATTCTTGAGTTCCTTCAAGAATCCTGTTCCTTGGATCTTGTTGCTCTATTCCTTTTTCTTGTAGGGTCCTATTTGGAGCTAAGGATCAGAGGTTCTTCTGGTGCAATGCATCATGGCTTGGGAGTTTGGCTTCATGAGCAACTCTTCATAGTTTTTTTTTGGCTTGGTTAGGGACCTTGTGCTTATTATTGTGGTGTTTTTGTTTGGGTTTATGTATGTGGGCTTAATGGTGGGTTCTCAGCACTTTTCATGGCTTTAGGATGGGCCTCTATGCTAATTGCTGCTATGTTCCTACTGGCCATCCTCTTCTGGATCCCTGAAGTTGTTCGTCGATGGTGTTGGAGGATGCTTTGGTGTTCTTCCTACTTTTTTTGATCTTGAGGGAGGCCCTATGCTTATCATTGGCAGCTCGTGCTTCATGGGTATTTCTATTGAGGTTTCCTAGGACCTCCCCACATCTTTCCCATGGCTCATGGTCCTAAACTGATGTTTTCTCTGTCTCCTTCAGCCTCTGAGTAGATCTCCTTGCTGCAACGGGACTTCATGGCCTGTGGAGTCCCCTATTTGTTGTACCTTTTTTAGGCCTATGCAGGATGTTGTTCCTTTGCATCCCTATATTTTTTTGGATGGTTTTCAGGCCCCTTCCTACTTCTTAGGGGGTTTTTTGGTTTTGTTTCCTGGTTTTTTGATGTTTTTAGCCTGTTTTCTATAATTTTCCCTATGTGAGATTCTATATTTCAAATTTTGATGGAGGTGGGATTTTCAATTATTAATTTTCCCACTTTCTCCTTCTCCCGCTGGGTGGGCTTTTCAATTTTGTATTAGAGCAGGTTTTTCCCTTTCTCTCATGTTCTTGGAAGGTTGTCTTTAAGCCTATCCTAAAATGCTATCCTTTAGCCTATCCTATAAGGCTTTCCTTAAGTTTGTCCTAAAAGGCAATCCTTTTGCCTTTCCTCTAGTTCTTTCTTTTGACCTTTCTTGTGGCCTTTCTATGACCTAGTTTAAAAAGTCTTTTGTCTTGTTGTAATCAATTTTTGGGTCCCTTGATAAAAACCCACTTTAAATTTAAACGACAAAAAAAATATCATCCAAGTTTTTTGATATTTCTTAAACTGATATATCTTATCATTAAACTTTTCAAGTCCCTTCTTTAGAATGATAGCTTCATGTTCTAGTCTTTCACATTCTAGCTCTTCTACCTTTAACTACTTAGCCATACCTTCTTCAATTTTCCTTGCCTCTTCAACCTTAACTTTCAAGTCGGTGAGATCTTGTAGAAGCTTTGCCTTTGTTTTCTCATCCTCTTGTACTTAAGCCTTCAATCTTGAGTTCTTCTTTCTAACCTTTTTAAACTCTTCAATAGCAATAATAAGTTCCTCTTCTATGTCAATTGTGGCTTCCTTTTCATATTTTGAATATTTCTCTTCTTCTTGGTATTCAACAAAAGGATCATCTTTTTTCTCTTCTATGGCCAAAAATAAGATTTCTTCTCTTTCACTATTGGAGATGCTTTCATCACTATCACTGGAAGCACTACTTGCTTCTTCAACATAAAATATTTTCTTGTGTCTTTGATAGATCTTCTTCTCATGCTTGTTTTGACCATACATATTTTTATTTTCATGATAAAATATTCTTTATTTCTTTTTCTCATATTCCTTTTCTTCTTAAATTCTACTACTTCTAGCTTGTGGATTATTAGATGCATAATGACCAAAGTTACCACAATTAAAACATTTCACAGACTACATACCTTTGTGTTTTCTTGGATCCTTTTTATTTCTTCGCATAAAGTTAGCTTCTTCTCCACTGCTTGATCCTTCACTTGATTCTTGTTATTTATTCTTTGTCTTCTTTGAAGCTTTGAATATTGCTTCCATTTTGGATGTTTAATATTTTTCTGTCCTCATCTCATAGCTTGTGAGAATCCCATGTAGCTCATCCATGCTCAAAGTTTTGAGATCCTTCATTTATTCAATTGCTGAAACCTTTGCATCAAATATCATGGGAAGTGACCTCAAGATTTTTTGAATAATATTAGAGTTTTCAATAATTTATCCAAGTCCACAATGGTGTTGACAACCTCATCAATAAGAAGTAGATACCTAGTAATATCTTCCTCATATTTCATCTTCAAGTCTTCAAAATTTCTCCTATGGGTTTGAAGTGTTGCCATCTTCATCTTATCATCTCCTTTATATGTTATCTATAATTTATTCCACATTTCTTTTGTTGAAGTGCATTGTATGACCTTTACAAACTCTGATTTACATAATCCACTTAAGATTGCATTCATTGCCCTAGCATTATTTTCATATGGTTTCTTACCATTTGCATCTATCGAAGTTGTAGGTGTTGTGAACCCATTCTCCATGGATTACAATATATCATATCTATGTGCCATCAAATAAGTCCTCATACTCACACTCAAGAAAGCATAGTCCCATCAAATAGTGGAGCTCTATTTGATGAAAACCCTTCTTAATGTGCCATTTGTGTTCCTATAATATCTTCCTTCAAGTTGTTAGGCTTTCACGAAGTATCTCGCTCTGATACCAATTGAAGAACACAAGCTTATACTGAGAGGGGGGTGAGCAGTATAAGATAAAAAATTTACTTTTCTTTCCAAAGCAATAACTTTAAATATCATCAATTGCAATAATTAAACAATGCATAAATCACCACACATAAGAGACACATATTTAGCGTGGTTCACCCAATATGGGCTACATCCATGGAGAAATATTGCTTATAAATTTCTCAACAAATTTCATGGGCTCCAACCCATAGGAGACACCAATCCCCTATTACAATGTTCATGGACACTAATCCACAGGAGATACCAATCCCATCTCAAGTTTGTGGACACCAATACATAGGAGACACCAATCCCCTCTCAAGTTTGTGGACACCAATCCCCTATCAAGTTTGTGGACACCAATCTATAGGATATATCAATACCCTCTCAAGTTTTTGGACACCAATCCACAAGAGACACCAATCTCCTCTACTTTGGTTCATAGAAACCAATCCCCTCTGCTCTAGTTCATGGACCCCAATCCACAGGAGACACCAATCCATAGGAGACACCAATCTCCTCTGCTAGTTCATGGACACCAATCCCCTCTACTCTAAATACAACTCATATTTACTCCCAAACTTTATCACAATACTACTCATAACTCTTGCTCAACTCAACTCCAAAATATACTCACAATACTTCTTACAACTCTTCTCAAGTAAACTCCAACACCTACTCACAAATCCTACTCATAACTCTACTCAAATAAGCTGCATAACCTGCTTATTAATCCTGCTCACATCTGCTCCAAAACCTACTCAAATATTCTCTTGAATCTACTCATAACATCTACTCAAATATGCTCATAAAACCTACTCAAATATGCTCCATAACTTTCTCACAAATCTCGCTCACAACTCTGCTCAAATCAGCTCCATAACCTGGTAATTACTGATTTGCACCTTTCCTTCAAAACCAATCACAGTTCATAAATATATCCTTTTCATCTAATCCCAAAATCAATCATGAATAATGCACAAATTTGTTCTCAAATCTGATCTATAACCCTTACACATTTACTCACAATTTCAATCAAAGGCAATGCATAAATTTATTCTCAAATCTGATCTATAATCCTTGAACATTTATTTCCAATTTCAATAAAAATAATGCACATCCAAAAATTCCTTATACCTCCCACTATATGACAAAATATTTTCCTCAAATTGATTAAGCCATTTTGATGAAGAAATTAAATCACCATGCCTCGAAATTTGCCTTAATGATGATGATGAGCTTTTTGCATGAGCTTTCCAAACTAGTCTTAACAAAATTATTTTCCTTTTGTTTGTGCCTTCAAAAATTGGTTATCAATTCTCTTTTTCTTCTCTTGATTAAATATCAAATCAACCACTTTTAAATGCCCTTATCAAAAACATACACAATAAAGCTTAAAAAATCACTCCTTATATCCCTTTTGAAACTCAAAATATAAAACTTTATTAATAACAAAAACCCTTTATATCTCCTTTTATAATATGAAAAATACAACTTTTAAAAATAACAACCTCATACCTTATAACTCCCTTCTATAGCATACACAAATTCATTTTAAAATAATCATTACACACCTTATATCTTCCACTCAAAGTATGCAAAATATAATCATGACATACCTTATATTTCCCACTCAATTAAATAAAATAAAATTTTTGCCCTTACCTCGCATAGAAAAAACCACCAAATGCACGTGGAGGAGATTTGATCTCCCAACTTCAACCAACACAACACCCTAGCATAGGCTACATGACCAAGCAAGCTACCTTGACAAGTGGAATAAAAAGTTGTAGCCCGAATTATTTAAACCCTTCTTCGTTCTATCAACTAAAATAAAAATGACACCATGCGGATTCGACCCTGCAACCTCGTGCTACACAACACCTTAGCACAAGCTTGGCAACCAGTTGGGCTAGCCACCTGGATGATACCAAATTTATAGCAAAATAATATGAATTATCTTTTTTGCTCACTGTCGCCAAATGTGCTATTCTCCTCCTCTTCTACCTGTCGCTCAATTTTCGCATGAAGGAGATTTGAATTTCCACCATTACCAAAATGAATTTGATATCCTTTTAAATATACATTTTATTTAGCATCCAAGGAGGTCGGATATGCATTTTCTTTAGCGCCCAAGTAGGTCAGCCTTAGTAGTTTAAATATTTGAATTTTCAAACTTTGCATTGGTGTTCTCAAGGAGGTCGTTCAACCTTTTAATATTTAAATATTAAACTTCTGAATTATATTTAAATCCTTTGATTTAAATATGACCTTCCACTTTTTCAAACTTATATAATAGTTAAATCCTCTTAATTTAAATATAACCTTCCACTTTAATATTTAATTTAAATATTAAAGCATATCTTTGCCTTTATGACAACTTTACCATTTCATCCTTTGAAGATATTTCTGCCTTTGACATCTCTAAATATATCTTTGCCTTTATTATTAATTACAACACAACACTTCATTCTTGAAGATATTTCTACCTTTGACATCAATGACAACTCAATATTTCTAACACTCCTTAGGAATATCCTTGATATTCAAAGCTTCAAAATATTTGAATAAATCCCACACTTTATTTTGGTAAGCCTTGAGATAATGTTGTTTGTTGATACACTTTTATATAACTTGATTCACTATCAACTATGAGTCTCCATATATCTACAGTTGTTTGACCCCTAACTTCTCAACCTTTCTTAAACCCAAACAAAGTGCCTCATATTTTTTTGCATTGTTTCTGTAGCTCCATGTCAATCTATATGAAAAATATGTCTCAACCCTAGTTTGTGAGATCTACCCCCACCCCATTTTTACATCTAGAACCATCGAAGAAGAGTTTCTAGATTTGACTAGTAGGGGATTCTTGTTTCAACAAAGAGGAGGATTCAACCTTTTTAGGTTTTATGATTGAATAGGTCCCAATACCTATTTCAATCATAGCACTAAAATCCTTTAAAGAAAAATAGTCTTCAATTTGGAGTTCCTCTAGAACTTTATTTATCAGATCTAACCCTTTGATCTCTTCGGTAATCATATTCATATTATTATTATGTTTGTTATTGTAGACATGGAAAATTAACCCACTTTAGTGGGCAATATTATTAGAGCCCTCTAGGAGACCCCTTAGACTTGCCTAGGGCAAGGGCTAGGCTTTTCCCCCTCTTTTACCTTTTTTCTCTCTCTCTATGTGAAATCGCGCTCGCCCTTGACAAGGCACGATTTCGCATAGGTGAAATTACGGTCGGTCTTGACAGGGCATGATTTCACCTTTTTAGGGTTTTTCTAAGGAAACCCTAATTCTTTGGGTTTGACTTGTTTTACATCGACCCTCCTTAGTTTTCTTGCCCATCTCATCTTCAAATCTGTTATATAAGGAGATTTTGAATTCACTTTCCACACATGCTCACATAATGATGACATTTGATAATTAATTCTAACAACGATTATTCTTGCAAAGTGTTTTTAGTGTTCACTCATTGATCTACATCCTTCTTCTTCTTATTCTTTTTCAAGCAAGTTAATTCTAAAGTGTGAAGTTTGATTGATTTTCTATTGCATTGGATTATTGATTGTTGTTGCTTGCTCTTGGTGGATTTGTGTTGAAGCCCTAAGGAGAGATCAACTATCTGGGAGATCACAACCCTTCTGCTTGCTTATTCACTCTCTACAAAGTGAATTTGCTCTGTTACATACTTTTTTTCATTCATTGCATCTCACATTTATTATTTTGCTCTAATATGAGATGTTTCATCTCACTTCTACGAAATTACACCTGGGTCTCTATGGGGCACATTTTTGTTGGTACGATATCGTGGTTGCCTGTTACAAGGCACAATTTTACCTGAGCTATACCTAGGGGCAAATTTCTATTCCATATTTCATAACTACATTCTAGCCTACATCTAGGGCATAGTGTCATACTCTATTATGTGTTTCTATCATATTATTTTGTTGTACTTTCATATGTTTAATTTCTTTCAAAGGTTAATTTTTGCTTCTGTTTATCAAAGGTCAGCTAAAAATACCTAGGGAGCTTGAATGTTGTACCTCCAAGCACTACTATACAATGGCCTAAGTATGCCCCTAATTCTAATTATGTTTTTTAAGTGTTTGTCAAATTATCTTGGAGGAACGAGAATTGTTGATAACATTAGATAAAAGACAAAAGGTAAGGATAAATCATCAGATAATATAAGTGTTTCAATTAGTCTTTAGGTTTTTTGTTGAGTGCCTTCTATTTTTGTTGTAGACCCTATATCTAATTTAAAATAAATATATTTAATTAATTTCTAGGTATTAAAATATAAACAACATATAGTGTGCACTTAGGGTAAATTTTGTTTATGCATATTCTCTTGAGACATTGCTTAAAGATTTCATGTCTTAAAATCCTAGGTTAGAAAAGCATTCAAAGAAAATAATTATAATAGGGTTAGCTCTTGTATTCATGCATTATGTATTTTTGCATTGTCCTTTATTTCATAGCATAGACCTAGAAAGGCCAAAACCTAGGTGATTGTCTTCAAAAGAATACATAAAATATTTTTTGAAATTACTATGGACTTGGAACAAGTCCTTAAAGCCATTCCTGGTGAACAAGCCCATAGAACCGAGTGTAGAGAACAAAATACCCGCATGGTTCATCCCAAGGATCTCTCTCTTGTAGATCCAGCCTTGAGAATTGTACATGATAGGAGTGTTTTCCCTCTTTACATATTTGGTGAACCCAGCATGAACAACTCCTTTCTTTTTAAACATCTTAAGCAAGATCACTAATTTTTTTGTGTGGTTGAAGATCCTTAATAAACATCTTTAAACATAATTTTTATGTGTGTTTGTTGTTAGTATTTCTCTTCTATCCTTTTGCCTCTTCTAATGGCTCCTCTTCTTAGAAGTCAATAAAAGCACCTTGAATTTGATTATGTTCCTCCGAAAGATAATCATATTGATAGAGAGGATCCTAACATAGATCTAGAAGAACAAGATAACATGGAAACTAAAATGAGTTTTGATCCTTATGAAGGCCCTAATGGTGGGATTTTCTTTTCATAATTTGAACGTATTTGGGGTTTTATGAAAGCTAATAGGTATAAGATATTTGAGGGGGTGGAGCAAGAAGCTCATCTCGAAAGAGGGGAGACTCCTCCACCTCCTCCTCCAATAAGCTCTTTTATTCTTGATCAAAGTAACCCCTTGCCCAAATTAATGCATCTTGATAATTTAAGAAACCAGGAAATTGATACTACTACTACAACCACCAACATTGAAAGGAATCTACAAGTTCCTCCAGTTAGTAGTGGCACTCAAAATTGTTTTCAATTTTTTCCTCAATATTCTAACCTAGTTGTCCATTCTCATAAGGTGCCACATATAACAATAGTAATCATGCATCCAACTTGAGTCAAGAATTGGTTCCTCAACACACATATATTCATCCTTTAAGGAATTTGGGTATGATCCATAACAGTAATCCATGACTGCAAAATTTAACAAATATAGTAAAGCAGTTGGTTTCAAAAGTTGAGATGATTTAACCTTCAAGTTTTACTTACAGTTATAAGGAAATGTGTAATCAGCCATTGGATCCTATTGTTGTTGGTAGACCTTATCCTAAGTATTTTCCTATGCTGGTTCTGCCTATTTATAAGGGGATAGAATATCCAATAGAACATTTAAGAATATTTAGAAAAACATGCCATGATCTCATTTATGATGATATATTGTTACTAAAAACATTTCCTAAGAGTCTTGGTGGCATGGCATTAGAATGGTACTATCGATTGCCTAATTATTTCTTAAAGAACTTTGAAGAAACAGTAGAATTATTTGTCCAATAGTTTGGTGCTTATATTGAAAAGGAATTAATAATGAATTATATTTACAATTTAAAACAAAGTAAAGAGGAAAACATTTATGATTTATTGGCTTGTTGGAGAAGTTTAGTTGGACGTTTGAGATATACTTTACCTCCAAATGATATTTTTGAGATATTTATTGGTAATTTACAAGAACATTTATCTTATGCATTAGAGACTACTACTATTACATCTTTTGATCAAGCAATTGATTTAGCAAGAAAAGTGGAATAGGCCCTTATCAAAAGAGGCCAACTCAAAGTCAAATAAGAGAAACCTACTAAGTCTCAACATAAGAATAAACACATAGGAGGTGATAGTGGAATGGATAGTAGGCCTGTTAATAATGTAAATAACAACCTACAAAGGATAGTACTTCAAAAACCTCCACAAAGGAATTTTACAAGACTTAATATGTCTATGGAAGCAGTTTTAAACAAATTTTAGAAGCTATTGCAATTGAATTACCTCCCATAATACAACCAGATACTACAACTCATTGGTATAAGGCAGGTCAACATTGTGCATATCATAGAGTGGAAGGATATTGGACAAATTCTTATAAGAAGTTGAAGCATGTAGTTCAATATTTGATTGATGTAGGACGTATTGACTTAGGAAATTCTTAGGCAGTAAATAATCAAGTTCCTACCCAAAAAACTACAATTACCAATCAAGATATGGAAATATTTGATCCATTCCTAAAATATAATCAACAAGCAAAAAATTAGGTGATTCACTAGAATGAGCCTCCTACCTATGGTAATATGGTTGGTATGGTTGGGATAACTACAAGAAGGCAAGCTCAGACTTAGCATCCTCAGCAAGGATAGAATTCGATATTACAACCCAACTCAATTTTGAAGAATAATCAGAGAAATGCTTCAGACACAAGGACTTAACCTTTAGTATTAAAACCATAGCCTAAGGTTTCATTTGATCTTTAGAAACAGTTGGCTAATACTCCAACAAATATTTTAGTTTTAGAGCTCTTACAAACTTCTACCAGCCATAGAGATGCTTTGATGGAATTTTTAAAGCAAAAATTGGTTCCCTCAGATATTTCTCCTAATGCTATAGTTGATATCATAGGTTCTTTTGGGATACATCACATCTCATTCTTGGATAATGATAAACCTTCCTCAAACTTACAATAATATTCTTCACTTTACATCACTGCACTTATTAGTGATACCTTTATTAAGTATATATATCAATTCTTTAAAAAATTTGGATTGAAAGAGGAAGATTTAACAAAATTCGATATCATTATAAAAATTTCAACAATGAGTCCCAAGAAGCATGTGGTGTCATATCTCTTCCCCTCAAGGTTGGACCTAAAATATTAAATACTTTATTTTATGTGGTACATTGTCCAGCATCTTTTAATCTTCTTCTTGGATGATCTTGGATTCATGCAATAAAGGTCATCCCTTTTACTCTTCATCAATACCTTGAGTTTGAATTTAAAAATTAAGTTGTCACCATTCTGAGTGATCCTCAACCATTTGAGTTTTTCTCAAATGTAGAGTGAGCTCGATCCGATTTTATTTTGTGTTCTTCTTTCTTCAATGGTTTCTCCACGTTCCTCATCTCAGATATCAAAATAGTTTCAAAATTTTAAAATGAGTGAGGAACATATATTAAATTTCTCATCTCATAATCATGTTAATCAATTTCTTCAAGAACCTTTTCTGGATCTAGCTAAACTACCACCATCACCAAGAACCATGGGTTTACCCCATAAGAAAGGTGATGTTGTACACATTGGCACATGTACCTTTATCTTTGTAGGAACTACCTTCGAAGAAAAGATACGTGGTGGCAACCCCTCTCTTGTTAATCATTCCTTTGCTCATTGTTACCTTTTCAATGATAATCCACTTCCTAAATAGATCCTATCAAGCATGGTATATGTAGGTAAAGGTTTGGGACCATAACAGAAGGGCATTTAAGAGCCTTTGGATGTCAATATCTGTCTTGGAAGATATGGCATAAGTTTTATATCTAGTAAATACTAGCCTTTACCATTTGACAATGATGATCAACTTATGACTTATGCCAAGAACTTGTGGGCTTTATTTGGTAGGGCATTTAAATTTACAGGTAAAGCAAAATGCCTGTACCTATTAGTTCTCCACAATTGAACATTATTTTGATTTGGTTGAGCCATTGTGACTGTATATGTAATGGGATTTGGATTCACAGTAGCACTGCCTACAAGAATGGTTAGTTGGGAAACTTATGTATAGTCTAGTGGATTATTAACTATAGTATTACAATCTATAGGGCTATGGGACTGAGATGAATTAGATGTATTTTCTATAGCAAAATTAAACACATCATCTACAGTAATATTAGAAGCAACAATATTCTGATTTTTATTTTTCTTTATGTACTTTTTACTGCTAAAGTAAGACTTATTCTCATAAATAGTACTCTTAAGAAGTGGGATATTTTGATTGTGGGTAAATTCCTTAGGGTTATCGAATTCTGGAGATAGCTCCTTACCACTTCTCCTCATGTGTGCCATCACGTTCTGCTCTTTCTTTCTTGATTTTTGATTTATGGGTTTGTCCAGACAGAGTCACCAGCACAGGTAAGTGTAAAAATAATAGATTATATGATCAATATTGCTGATATTTAACTCTTAGCCTCATTGGATACAGTTCTTGGGGAATTTTCAAAAAAATCAAGAAACCTCAAGAGAACCTTAAAAGATAATTTAAAATCATGGGCAAAAGAAAATAAAGAACATAAAAGATGTAAAAATTAAAATGTAGGATCTTTATTCTAATTGGCCACATGTTGATTAAAATATAGTCGTTGAAAGAAACCTTTTTTTTTAAAGACAAGTCGTCTAATTAACAAGTCTTTCCCGACAACGACGCCAAAAAACTATTGGAAAATTTTCTTGCATCCATAGGATTTGAGCTGTCACGCTACAAGAAATCGTTTGGAACCAATGAGCTATTACAAGCTTCAGTCAACCTACCTCTTTATTTTGGTAAAAGATGTATTGCTAAGATTTGAAAAGAACCAAAATGGGTAAGGAAACCCTAGTGATAAACTTAAGATTTTACAAGTTTAAGCACTCCAAATTTTAGTTATACACTACTTCTATTAAATTGACCAAGCAAGAATAACAATCTTAATTATGCCTTATGTGTAGACCGGTGCCTAGATTCATTGGGTTGTTATAGCAATTTTAACAACGCTTCAAATTGAATAGAAAGAATGAGGAAAATAAGAAATTGGATTTGTTAAACTCATTCAAATATTGTAATAAATCTGACAGTTTAACCAATGAAAGAAACTTTCATAACACATTCAAATAATGTAATATGCTATGAAGTAACACACAAAATTGAAGATAAAATTGATAGAAATGATCCCCAATTTTATATTATTTTTCCAAATGAATTACATTCAAATTTGGTAGAATGCCATTAAAATATATTAAAAGTATTAACACAATGAAGAAATTTTGTTCAAATAATGTAAAAAGACTTTTTCAACTTCTCCCGTTCTAATCTAGTAATAGGAAAAATCTTTGAGTTTCAAGCTCAATAGATCTGGAAATAATCTCAGCTTCTTGAGCACTATTCTACCAAAACCTACACAACAAAGAGGAAGAATGAGGGATGAAAAAAAATGATTGACACAAAGGGGATACAACAACACAACTACAGGGTACTCAAGTATACCTCTTAGAAATAATTTTCTATCTTTGAAGCTTGATACCGATTCTGAACCTGGATGCTTCCTTTTATAGCCTTTGGTTCTTGATTTGGTTATTCTTGACCTGATCTAGGTTGAACACTTGTTATCCTCTGGTTTGATCTTCTTTGTATGATATCCAACTATTTCAAACTACGCAGGCCTATATTTCTTGTCTCAATTTTATCTTGGCTTGAAGGGAGCTCTTAATATATGGTGTGCCAGGCGATTTTTATGGTTTTTCTTTTACGCAGATAACTGGTGAACTGATATATACATATATATTTTGTTATTTCCTATTTTATCCTAGTCTTTTGAGTTTATCATTTAAGATCAGACTAGGTTGCTGTAGTAAATTCTTGACATAATAAGACATAGGGGGATCCAACGTGACTGTGAAGTGAAGAGATGGAGTGTGGAAAACAAACGGACAAAATGGTTATGAAGTAGGCAAGAGTAATAGGAGTTGATTTGTATAATGGATGGTGGTGATATGATTCTTTGTGGGGTGAATGGTTATGATGGACAAGAGAAGATGCCCAGAAGGAGGAGGGCAGTGATAGGTAGGAGGAAAGACAAAATGGAAAACAAGAGTTAGAAGCACCTATGGGGTACTTCTATAACTATACTCCATTAGAGTGACCCCTCTGTAACTATATTTTGTCAAAGCATTGAGTGAGTAGCTTCTTGTGAGTTGAACAATTTTCTTACTCTTATAGCACTTCTTGCATCTTATGAACATGCAAAATAGGAACCGGTTGGACCATTGAGACTTATGTATATTACACTCTATGGCCTTTCTCATGGATGACACTTTTTTTACCTTCTTATTGTTCTTGTTTATCCTTTAAGTCAAGAATATTTTCGTATAAGTTTTACTTCAAGTAGGTATATTTTATTTTTTATAGTACGTGATCACATTTTGTGGATATGCAAATATCTAATTTTGTTCTACAGTATCAAGTTTATCACTTGAATACTACACATTATACTTATTTTGGTATAATCCATGGGATTTCAGTTGATTATCTGAACATTTACTCCTTAGCTACTACCCAAATTTACAATCTTTACCAGGCTTTCATTTGTACTTTAGTTTGATATGATGTTACAGTCATTGTCATTTATTGTAGGTTTTTCTTTACGATGAGTGTTTTTGTGAATGCTTCACCACCTTGGTCCTATGTAGGGGTTAGCTCAAAGGAACAAAATATCATACTTGGGTTGCGTTAGCCTAAGATTTATTATAATAATTAATCAGAAACTAATCAAGGCTTAAGGCACTTTATCCATACCCCTTTAAGATTAGAGTATTAAATACCATGCTTACCATTAGATCTTGTTTGGGTCAATTATTGTTGTTGATGTTTCAGAACCTGCATAACTGTTAATCTAATAACATTATAAGAATATGCTAAGTTAATCAGATGTGTAAGGTAAAAAAAAAGCATGATTAGCAGCTATCTAATTAGGAATATTTAGGCCAAAAACCAATAATCATTGTGCTCACTAAACATAGTATTAATCTTGCGAATGAATCTATTTTATTAAGTTTAATTATGTGATTATGATGTTAATAACCTCTTAATAAAACATGGGTCTTTATAATCTGATCACATCTCCAAGCACTCACCGTTCGATCAAATAATGGTTGTGCACGCTTGTTCGATCTTCCAAATATGTGCCAAGGTTAACCAAGGAAAATAGGGTCATTAAAAACATATTAGACCCTCCCTTAATATCAATTAGGCATGGATTTTGGCTTTATTAACCTTAATTAATCATCTCACCAAAAGAGCTTGACTAAAAATAACCTTTTAATATCTTGGAAACGCGTTGCCATCGAATCTAGGCGGGATCAAGTGCTATCATCGGATCAAATGAAGGTGTGCACTTCAAATCCCAAGGGGGACAACATTAAAACATGCTTAGAACCTTATTAATCATGATTAGCACCCGTATTAACCCTTAATCACTTGATAATTTTACCTTGATTACTTTTCGATCACCTCGATCAAGCATTGTCATTGGATCTGGGTATAAATGTGCGCAGCCATTAGATATTTTTTTGACCATAACTCTATCGATGATAACTTTGGGGAAAGCACTACCGTCAGATATGATGAGGATCGATGCCACTGTTATATCTATTGAAGGTGGAGGATAGTTAACTTCAACTTAGATATGATATTTTAACGGTTGGTCAAGCTACTATGAGCACTGTCATTAGATCGAGTTAGGAATAAGCGTAGTCATCGATCTCCTTCAACCTACAAGATTAATAACTAATGGGAGTACATAATTTGAACCTTTTAATCATTTTTTATTAGGCATAAGGGGGAAAAATTAGTCATGTGTTTAGCATCCTCACTAATCATGATTAACTTGACTTTAGTCATGCTTTGACTTAGTTTTACCAATGAATTTTAACTTTTGTTAATGTTTGATCACTTCTGGAAAGTGCCACCATTGGATCTGATGGAGATCACGTGCTCCCATAAAATATAGCAAAGATACAAGTCCTTTTTCCACCATTTGAATGGATGTGTTCTTCATCTATTAACTTCTTGTACGTGCAGTCGTCAGATTAACTCAGGAGAAACCACATCCATTGGTTTCTTCAAATCTGCAAGACTAATAACCAAAGGGACGCAAACCTTTTAATTTTTAATAATATTAGATTAGACAAAGGGGGAATGATTGGCAAAGTGTTAAGACCTTTTTAATTATGATTAGTGGTTTGATTAATTTTTGGGCGCTTAACCCATTCAATGTTAAAACTCTGATATTTTGAGTGACACATGATCATTAGATTTCTTCACATTTAAGAGTTGTCGTCCAGATATTGGGAGGTGCAAACATTTTAATTTAGGATTTGATAAGGTGTATGACCTTAACTTGATGTTTAATTAGTTGATTATTAATATTAAGATTGACTTAAATCCTTTAATAAAGCTTGCCTGTCAACATAGGTTATTTTTAGTGAAAGTGCATCCGTCGGATCAGGATGGATTGAGTGCTGGCCTTGGATTTATTAAATTTACTCGATGCTTAACTAAAAGGGTGCATGAATTATATTATGACCAATTTTGACTTTATCCCTTAGATATTAGACAACTCAGGGAGTGCACATCCATTGGATCGAATGCAGATCGGGTTTTGTCGTCTAGATCTTCGAAGATGCACGATACTTAACCATAGGGGGTGCATAAATTTTATATTTTAATTCATTAGATTTCCTTTATACCTTATATTATAATCCTTTCGACCATGGCATTGTTTGACTTATACCTTGATTTAAACTTTGGGTTACTCATGAAAGTGCATCCGTTCAGATCCTGTAGGGAGTGCACGCATCCATCCATATTGAAGGAGTTGCTTGACTATTATTTCGAAGGGGGCGCATACCCTCTACTTCCCATGTGATTAAAATTAAACCTTGGTTCATTCATTTTTACTTAGGTTCGAAATATTTGATTGATTTTACTATAAGTCTAAGGTATTTAGGGGGACTTTTAGTGGATTTTACATTTGATTTACATATAATAACCCCTTTAATAATCGAATAAGGTTAACAGCTAAGGGTTACTTTAGTGAATATTTGATTTTTTGAATTTTATTAGCTTTCTGATGATCAGCTAAGGTTAATGATCACAAAAAAGGTAAATTATCAATGGTTAAGGCCATGGCTTTAGAATTTATTTTGATGAATGTTTTTGTAACTGTTCTTAGGGATCAAACCATTGAAAATCAATTTATTTTTTGAAGTGGAAGCAATAGAGACCAACATCATTTGGGTAAATTTATTGAATCTAGAAAAAAATTAAAATTATGGGTATCTTATGTTGAGTCAATTTTGGTTCCAACAACTACTTTTAAAGTTAAGGCCAACTTGACCTAGCTTAACTTTTATAATAAGGGTTTTTACC
Organism: Wollemia nobilis; assembly: GCA_028583015.1. NCBI lineage: Eukaryota > Viridiplantae > Streptophyta > Pinopsida > Araucariales > Araucariaceae > Wollemia > Wollemia nobilis. The sequence continues at coordinate 67,337 of JAQPPZ010006462.1, read as the reverse complement.
CATTTAAATGGTGGGGGAGGGGGCAAGGGCAAGGACCACATTTATGTAATGAAGGGAGAAGATCCACCTCTTTAATTTGAGTAGAACAACTTGTTTATTCCAAGACTCCTTTCCATTTTTTAAATTCATCTTTAAAAGTAAATCAAGCTTCCACAAAACCTTAAATTAAAGGCTCTCTATCCATAACCAAGAAAATTCCTTCCTTCCTAAGAGTTGATTTTATTGGTTGGGCATCCTGATATGATACCCTTTCAACAATAATTCTCCTTCCATTTTATTTGATTCTATCACTCTCTATCCTCATGCAAGGTTGAGCCCTCACACCACAAGTGGTGGTATTGAGTGAGCTGAGCTATTATTTAAGCCTAGCCTTTACCTTTAAAAGCCAAGGGGAGGGTGGTTTGCTCTCTATTTGGAAGGAAGCTAATAAATCCCTTACTTACATGATAGTTTCCCCATGCCTTAGAACTCAAAGCATTGGACATTACGAATTTGACAGTAACCTCTCCCCTCCCCTATATTTTAAAAGGCTTGGCCTATTGAAGATAAAAGCCTACGATGAAATTTTTCTTTGAAACATAAGCTCTTTAAAAATTTGGTGGTCTAGACGAATAACTACTTACTAATTATTTGATTGATGGAAGTCCTACTTTCTCCTAAAGGTAAGGTTTATTTATGGAGGCTTTAAAAGTTTTTTACTTATCCAAAAGTGTTCTTTAATCTGTTTTCCCTACTTCCAAGAAGTAGTGAGATACATAGCCTTATGACCCAGGAATAAGAGCGACCCTTTTAAAATAGAGAGGTGTGTTTGGTCCAAGATTTGGCATATTTTACAACTCAAGTCCTTAATAGAGAAAAGACGTAGGTTCTATTATCATTTCTTACTCCTTCTCCCTTCACTATCATTCCATTCACCTCTTAAGCCATGCGAACTATAGGACCAGAGGATGATGCCATGGGGACTATAGGACTAAGGGGATGGGCTCTTAAAGGCATGACTTTGGTGGGTGGATCATGGAGAATATTACTCCTAACTAACCTTAAAAGGCCTTTATCGATTCAACTAGTTATCCAATTTTGGGGGGTTATTAAAGAAAGCAGCTCTTGTCTCTATTTTAAAAGGGCAAAAAATCTTAGGGCTTTGCCTTGCCTTTGGAATATGGAAGGATGAGCAGGCCTCTATGATAACACAACACCTGGGTGAGTGCTCTCTATCTATAACCAATTTCCAATTCCTCTATACTATGATGGAAGATCTCATGACTAAAGCTTGGGATTGATCATATAGGTTGAATCCTGCTATTTGACACTTTCTCCTCCCTCACAAATTAGCAGTTCACCCAACCATCACAAAAAGAAGCCAAAATTGTCCATCATAGAGAGAGATTGAAGCTATGATGACCTATTGATGTGCCCCTCTACTATATAGCGAGTGAGAATATAGAGAGCCTTAGGGTCGATCTGTCTTATCTTTCTAGTTGTTAAAAGTTGACCAACTCTAAAAAATGGAAGGATTACCCTCACCAATTCTGGTGTCTCCACTATCCTATGCCATAAATGACCTTAAAGAGGAACATGTTTTGTTCAATGAATTAAAAAAATCTTGTCCACTCTAATATAATATATACTTGGGCGACCACTAAAGAGATCAATGGATCCCACCTTGTATTCTCCCTTGGATGCAGCTCACATTCTAAAGGTAGTTGTTGGTGCCAGGTAGATGTTTAAATTCTTTCATTATTTCATAAAATCTTGAAACATTAATGCCATTGTTTTCTCTCTTTATTAATGGGGCAACCCTCTCTATTTTTTTTTCTGGTAAGTAGCAAATTTTATATACAGCAGGTTTTTGAAGGGTCCCAAAACCTTATTTACAATAGAAGCCGCAACTTAGATTTGAACAAACAAAAAACCAAAAAAGACCAAGTTGAGGTCCTAGATCAAAACCCTGGAACTTGCAACCCAGCCCTAGGTTATCAACCCAAACAAAATTAACCCATCTTGCTAAGAAAAAAGGCAAAATCAGGGGTACCAAGGTCCTTGGGACCAAACCTGCAGAATACGCTTGCTAAAATAAATAGAAGCCAGAGACTAGAAATAAAACTCCACCCAAAGTAGCTAGGGGGCCCTGCACCCTAGCATACCACGCACCATTCCTGCCCGCCCTGCTACACTCTTAGGGTAACTTCGGGTGGGGGCCCCGCACCAGGGAACTAATTCCTGTCACCATCGAGGCCATCCCCAACTTGCGTCGAAGCTCCTTGAAGGTGTTGAAAGCTACTATAGTCGCATTGGAAACCGAGGTGAGCGATTTGATCACCATTTTGAGGAGGATCCTACTCGGGAAGATCTAAAACTTACTCTCAGAATTTGAACTGATCTTGATGGTTTTCGGGGCATCAACTTTGGGCTCCTTGAGTCTGGCCGAGGACCTGCTCCCACCAGGGGTCGCCCCTCTTGCAGAGCTAGCACTAGGGGTCAAAACGCTGCTAGATATTTGAGACAATGCCTTGCATTTTTGGGTAGGCCTATGCTCTCTAGGGGGAGGGTAATATTTAGGGTCATTGGGAATGTCCTCTCTAGATTTCTAAGTAGTAGGGGAGGCGGCAGCCTCAGTGGGTAGGGCAGATGCCAAGGGGGAATACTATGAAGCAGGGGTTGATGGGCCAGAGCGTGGCGATAGAGGATGGCCATAAATACTTGGTGGGAAGGGTGGGAGTGGTTTTTTCTGGCTCTGTCAATGGCAAGACCCAGGGAGTAAAGCAGGAAACGGGGAGGGCTCAGCAAGGTGTCGTCGCAAAGGTAGTTAACGAAACTTAGATGGAAACTGAACAGCTTTTGGTTCGGGTCATCGCATGTAATAAATTGCATCACGGGAACCAGGGCTTCATCAAAAGGTTTGGGGAGGTTAGTTCTGAACAGAGCCGTCTTGTCCCAATTCTATTCTAGGAAGTGGGAGAGCTCCTCCTCCCAATTGTGCTTGTCTTGACACCTGGTGTTGCAGATCGTCTTGACGAATAAACTTCCTCTTTTCCTTGCGATGCAGACCAGTGACATCAAACAAGAACTCCCTAGTGACTCTGAAATGCAGCCCTTTCACCTGGACCTCACCCTCATCCCAGGTATCCAGGAAGCCCTGGGTGATGTCCTTATCAGGCCCAATGAATTTGCTCAAAAAGGGGGTATACTCCTTGGTGTCAATAAATACCTTAGTAGACTTAGTCAGAGAAAGGGTCTTGGGCTCAACGTAAATGGCCTTAGGAGTTGACATGGTGGAAATGCAGCTCGCACAGGGTAGAAAGTTCCAGAAGGATGTAGGACCGACAGGGGGAGGAGCTCGCCAGGAAAATATACGAGGGATGGGGCAAAGGAAGGTGAAGGTGACAAGCCTCAGGGGGATAAAAAGGTATGGGAAGAAACCGAAGAGGCAGCAAGGGAACGCATGCCTCGGGAGTTAGCATCTAGGGCAGGGAAGACACAAGCGAAGAATGACAAGGGCATCAAGGCGGATGGTAGGTTTGGCGATGAGGGGAAAGGAGCCAAGGGATGGTCTCCACGTGGCGTGCCAGCTGGGATGGCATAGAGGGCTGGTCTTGCTCAGGCGGCTGCCACACTCGAGCTGCCAGGTCAGGCCAATACCAAGACATAAAGTTAGTAGCAAGGCACTCGAATTGAGGTGGCATGGACCCAAATGCTGTGCTGACTATGAGCCTAGCAGGAATGCTAAAAAAATAAGAGGTTTGCGAGTTGCCTTTGATGTAGATGCTGGAGAGGGAGACACCTGGTGTTGCAGATCGTCTAGTGGTCACCCTAAAGTGTCTGTGATCATGGATTTCATTGGGAACTGCCACCACAGAGAGAAACGCAGTAAGGTCAACGTCCCACGTGCAAATGCACCAAACATGGAGCCAGGTCATCCAGGCACAGAGCTAGGAAAGTCTAGGTGTTTGGAATAGCATCAATATTGAGGAGGTCTTGGGATGCTGCTTGCACCAGCTCGGTGGGAAAATCCTTGGTCCAGATGTTAAGCTCTTCCAAAGAAGTTGCGAGATTGGCCAAAAAATTAGCCACCTTGTTCCCTTCTCGGTAGACGTAGCGGATGGAATGTTGGGGGAGCCTCGAAAGGATGGCCCGAGCCTCTTGGATAATATTAAAGATGCACCATGAACTATCCCCGTTGTTGAGGGTGACATTGATGATGTTAAGGGAGTCACCCTCGATGATAAATTTACTAGGGGCCTTCTGGAGGGCGAGGACCCCGCGGAGTAACATTGTTGCTTTCGCGAAGTTGTTGGTTTACATGCTAAATGCCTTAGCGTAGGCCAAGATCAAGGTTTCGAAGTGGTCCCTGATGGCCCCGCCAGCTCCCAAGGGACCGGGGTTGCCCTTGGAGGCACCATCAAAATTGAGTTTGACCCACCCAAGAGGGGCAACCCACCTAATCGTAGCTTTAAGGGAGGGGGCCAGGAGGGGCTAGGGGGGCCTGGACTCTAAGGTTGGCGAGGATAGAGGCCTTGCTCACCTTCCAAGGAGGCCTTCTTGGGAGGAGGGAGCGGGAGTTCTCAAGGGCAAAGGCCACTACCTTGGTCACCATCGACTGGGGGTTGCAGGCCGGGGAAGAGAAGGCTCGCCCGTTATGCTCAAGCCAAATTTACCAAAGCAGGTGGGGAAGGCAGAATGCCAAGAGGGAGCGGAGGGTGGGATGGATGAAGGGATTGGGCCATTGGAAAAAGAGGTCAATGATGGAGCTGGGGGGAACCCATTGAATGGAAAATAGGGTGAGGGGGTGACCCACGACCTCTATGCTAAAGGAGCAAGTGAGGAAGGGATGGTTGGTTGATTCCTAGGCAGAACAGTAAAGGAAGCATCTTTTTGGGATTTGGAAGCCCCTCCTAGCCAGATTCTCAATAGTAAGGATCTTATTTTGGATGGCTGCCCACACGAAGTAGCTGATATTGGGGATCAGTTTGTTGTCCCACACCTGCTTGACCATGAAATGAGCCTTCATTGGGTCCCTTTGGAGGGCGTAAGCGGATTTGACCAAGAAGTAGCCACTGCTAGTGCCATGCCAGACACATTTGTCCTAACCCTCTCTATTTTTGAAGGCGAATGCCCTCTCCCCCTTTTGAAAAGCTGGTGAGGTAAGAAAAAAGTTGGGGTTGCATAATTCTACTCTATCGATGAGGCTTGAACTTATTAAAGAGGATAAATTTTTGTGAAAAGCTTTTTAAAAGTCCCCATTTGAGAAATATTTCTTAAGAGGGAATTTCTACCTTATAAGAGAGGTTTTTTGCTTTAGAAACATTTTAAACCCTTATTTTCAAATAGAGAGAGGTTTGTACTCTCCTATCTATTAGTAAAGGTAAGTTTCACTCTTCACTTTCGATTTTAAGGAGGTCATTCATTAAGGAGGGGGGAGTCCTTTTAAGAGCTATTTAAAAGGTTTGCTCTCTATTTTAAAAGGATAGTCATAATATGAATCAATCAAGTAGTTTCCCACTGAATGGATGCTCAACTAGAACAAATCTTGGATACACCAATCATGAATACATGGATCTATTAAATGGGCCTTAGACGATGGTTGTTGACTTTTCAAATGCATGCGATGTCCACGTGAAGATCATATGCTTTGATATCAAATTATCAAAAAAAATCCAATATTCTAATGTGGTATATGTAACAACAAAACAAACAAGACTCACACTATTGTTATAAAAATAATAAATAAACAAAACTCTCTCATAAGAGAAATTTTATTTATCTGTTTTCTTTTTAATTTTATTATATTGAAGTCTTTTCATAAATCATACCTACCACCCAATATATATAGATATCTTCTATCTTAATAAGAAGAGATTTTTCTTTTTTCTTTTCTATTTTTGAGAAGTAATATATATTTTTAATATTATTTTTGTTTTTAATTTATATAAAATTATTTATAAATATTATATGTTTTCTATTAAAAAAAATATTATTTTTAATAGTATGTTTTTCTTAATTTACACTAAGCATTATTTTTAATATTTTTTCTTAATGTTTAATTATCCAATTTTAATTGTTTACGAAGTGAAACACAAATCTTTCTCTTGGGAGTGAATTTGTAGGAAATATTGGCAATTGATTCTCCATCCACAAAATTGTAAATGCACCACTCCTTCTTGGATCAAATGCCACATGAAATAATGACAAATATCTATGTGCCTAGTTTTTATATGAAAAATGTGATCTTTTCCTATCTAAATGGTGCTGATGTTATCACAATATGAAGGAATTGATCTCTTGTTGCAATCCATCTAAAACACCTTGTAGTAATATTGCTTGAGAACTTACTAATGTAAGTGCTATATATTTAGACTTCACTGTGAATAGAGAAACTCTTTGTTGCTTCTTTGAACTCTAGGAAATAAGGTAATTACCAAGAATAAAATAATATCATGAAGTTGATTTTCGATCATTTATTGACGTTTTGACTATCCAACTAACTCCAAATTTTTAGTTATGTAATAAGTACCATGATCAGTTGTGCCTTTGATATATCAAAATATTTTTTTTGTTACTCTCATATGATTATCAAGACTCACAACAAAAGTGATTTGATGCCTAGTAGTTCTAAGGTACATCGAGGTATCAACCAATCTGCAAAATAGTCCTATCAACATTGTTGCTTTCATATTTCTTGCTTAACTTTGCTCCTTATGGTACAAAGGTTTTCACCTCCTTACATTTTTTCATTTTGAATCATCTTGATAGATTTTGGGTATACTTCACTTCACAAATGAAGATATCATCAATCGACTGATATAAGTTTGTGCTAAGAAAATAATGTATTAGACTAAATTAGTCATCTTGAATTCTTTCATCATTGCTTGAATTCATCCATTATGATAGAATTGTTACTTATGAAAATGAATTCATCTATATAAAAAAATAGTTAAAATTTTATTAGTTTGCTTTTGCACATATAATAAGAGTATCGCCTTTCTTAGGATAAGAAACAAGTGTACCATGAAATTTTTTACCAAAGAAATTTCTAAAAAGCAAGTCATCTCTATGATGAAAATCATAGAGAAGTTCCTTCATAGCTCTTTCCCTAACAACCATGGCATGATAATCATTACATTTTTAAATAAGACCATTCTTTTTAACATAAAGATCATTATAAGACAACCAAGCAGGATTTTATTTTAAAATACATACTTATTTTTAGAGCATAAAGAATCAATCTGTAGACACCTAAAACATGTCATGTTGAGGGTGACTACTCATATGGACATGCTACAAGACCATATGGAAGATCTTGGACAGACTCCAAGATAGAGTAGTGGTTCTAACCACTCAAGTTGGGATCCTTGGCCTATTTAGTCTGAACCACAGACTAGACCTACGGTCTACTATCTGAACCATGACTAAGGCCTGTGGTTTATAGTCTATACCCGCAGCTACAACCTATGGTCTTAACTGAAGTTTAGTTGGCCTTCATCCGAGCCAAATCGGTTTGAATGACCATTTGTTCTAGAAGAAAGCGATTAATGGACGAAAGATTCCAGAGGCTTCCATTCCAATTGTACTAACCACCTCTTCTTGATCTTGGATTCTCCATGAAGCCACCCCTAGCCCTAGGGCATCCTATAAATACCCCCTCTAAATGGTGAGAGAAGATAAAGAGTTGATTGATCAAGCGAGCAACGAAGCCCTGTCAAATTGCATACTGAATTCATGCATTGGAGAAGGCCACTTTGCTATTCACCTAAAGATCAATTTGCCATGGAGGTCCTAGGAGCCTAGAAGAGCCAAGAAATGCAAATCTAGGCAAATGAAGGCCCCTTACAGTGAATCAACCACTAAACTTGTTAGAAGGACACCGAAGGCGACTCTTGAACATCAATTGGACAAGGAGGTCAAGCCCACTACCCTTGATTTTTAGGGTAAACTTACTTTTATGCTCACCATGACTTTCAACCATGGTTTACAGTGCAAAATACACACCAGTGATACGGTTTGCAACAAAGGTATGATAAAGGTATTTTGAATCAGTCATTGGAAATACATATGAATTATTTTTCAGTATTACGATCCATTTTAAACCATATGGAATGGATGGAGCATCAAATGGATGAGCAAGACAAGGCATTGCATTTTATCAAGAACCGACTTGAAAACTTAGAATTACAAAAGCAACACTTTTCTGAGGCCGAATCGCTTCCTGTGCAAGCATAGGAAAAACCTTAGCGAAAGCAAAAGTCCATGTGGCCAACCCAACCATTGGATTCTCAAAGCAAACCAATGCGAGTCAAGGGCCCAAAATAGTCACAGCATAGTGGGACTCCGTTAAATGAGTCTATGTCTGACATATTTTAGAAGTTGCAAGAGGCTAAGGTCATCACCTTGCCTAATGTCATCCCTTTAAATCGAAGCAGAGTTAAACCTATGGGTTATAGAGAGAATCACTACTGTCTCTATCACCGAATAGAGGATCATGGCATTCTAGATTATCATGAGTTTAAGAGTATGGTGTAAAATATGATAGATAAGGGGGTTTATCATATAGATGGTTCTCTCAGAGTGTCCCAACATGCTGAAGTGGAGGTCACACCTCCTCAAGAGTGACCTTAGAGTCATCAGTCACCTCGTAAGTCTAATAGGCTAGTGCAACAGGTAGTTTCATTTCAAATGACTACTCTAACATTGTTTCAGAAGTTACACGAGGCACATGCATTCATATTACCCAAAGTCAGGCATATGGCATCCAATACTGGGTCACCTAATGGGGGTCCCTTTTGTGTGTATCATCAAGTGCATGGACACGAAATTCAGAGTTGCCAGTCATTTAAGAGGGTCAGCCAAGACCTAGTAGAGCAAGACGAGATCCACAAAGATGGTTCTCTCGTTCACCCATGCCGAAGCATTGGTACACTGATGAAGTCTGTTCTTCACTTCGGCGAGTTTATTTTTGTCACTCTTCGTAAACAAGCTGATTAATTTTCAGTAAATAGCATGCACGTTGGGGGTCTTCAAGGTAGCATACCTTTTTCACCAGCCATGCCAAATTCGATAAGGAAAAATGAGGAATCTAGAGGTATTGCACCTCCCTCACCATTATCAAATGACACACACGATGGGGGTATAGGGCAGCATGCCCTTCCAAAAAGGCTCCAAGGGTTCCTAAAACCACTTGGCCATGTCAGTCAAAGGCCCCGAGGGTTTGCTTATAATCGCTCAGTCATCCTAAAAGGCTCCAAGCCGTTTATGAGTAGTTTGGTCTATCAAAATGTACCAAGAGTTTCTAAAAAATTGTTTGGTCAACCCAAAAGCCCTAAAGATTCTTAAAAGATCACTTGGTCATCCCAAAAAGTCCTAGAGGTTCTCAAAAACCCTTTGGTCAAACCGAAAAAGCTTTGAGGGTTTTGCTTAAAACTGCTTGGTCATTCTAAAAAGCTCCAAGGAAAATGTTGAAAAATCGCTTGGTCAATATAAAGGCTCCAATGGAATTTACTCACCGGTTGGTCACTCCTAAATGCTCTAGAGGCATGTACTCACCATTTGGTCAGATATGAGGCTCAAAACTCATAAAAATTATAAAATCAATAAAATCCAAAAAAAATTGGTAAAGCATAAAATCCAAAAACATTTGCATTTGCATCTAAATTTTGCATTCACTCATGCATCTATTGCATTATTGCATTACATATAGGCATTCATCATCCGTTGCATTCCGTAGTAGGAGGGATTATGTTTGTTAGTCTTACAAACGACACCACGTTTGTGTCTAAATCATGCATCTCTACATTTATCATAAATCCATCATTCATGTGAGTAATTGTGTTTTTCAGCACAACCTATTTTGTTGCTATGAAGATATACTAGGGTTTTTCGGTCATTCAACCATACCTAGAGGTCTTATCAAAAGTTGGTAGAAAGCTTACTTTGCTTTTGTAGCTGAGGTTCAGTTAGTATAGCCCTTAGCATATCAGAAGCCTATCACTAATCAAAAAATTAAACAATCCTAACAAGGACTACGGGAAGATGAAATTCATGAAGTAGGACTAGGTAACCTGAGATAAAAAGAGTTATTCTTACTTATCCCTCTATGTAGATGGTATGGGAAATGTTGGCAGTTGGCAAAAGGATAGGTTAGTTCCCTATTCATAATCCCTTGCTTACAATAAAATGAGCAATACCCCAGAGTGATATCCCACATCAATCCTCAAAATTGATATCCTAGATCGATATCATATATTGACTTCCCATATTGATATTCCATACTGATATCATAAGATAGATATCCTCAATAGATATACCAAAAACAATTTTTCCAAGTAAATCCCTCAAAGGAAGGTTTTTGAAGAAGATTATCAAGTATAAATGCTGAAAAGTGAAGATCAAATGAAAATAAAAAAACAGGCTCAAATCAAGTTCAAAGTGAAGATCAAATGAAGATCATAAATCAAAGTTTGAGTGGAGATCAAATGAAGATCCAAAAATCCAGTTCGAAGAGAGATCAAATGAAGATCCAGGGACAATTCAGAATGAAGATGGAATTGACCCCCTTGCTTCACTACATATGAGCAAGTATCCTGAAAATTGAAGGATAGAAATGAATGAGCTTGAATCCTTGGAATTGTCGGTACTACTGTACCTTACACATGATGATATATTTGATATACTTGCATCTCGCTTGTGGGGAGACCAATGTTTGAATTTGGATGAGCTAGCTTCAGGTGTCTTGCATTGCCTAGTGGCTTAGTCCAACTAAAATTTAAACTTGGGATTGGATAAGACATTTGTGGTGCCCCTATCATAGGAATGGGCTAAACGAATCCCGCCTGACATCGGGGAATGCTTGTGTCTTATCTTAAAATAATAATGTGCACACACAGGGATAATGAACAGTTAGGGCCTATCTTAGCAAAAGCCTTACACTCCAGAAGTCTAGTGTGGTTAGTATGCAACTTTTGATAAGTCTATTAGGGTGTTTGATTCTCATGGAAAACCTCAAAAATATCTCTCCTAAGAACAAAATATCAAATATCGTAAACCATATAAAACATTAAATTACAAAGTATCGAGTCCATGATAGATCATCATATAGATCACAATCAAGATATAGGATAGATATTGGATGGATATTAGAAATAATATTTAGATGACCATTGACTATATCGTGCATATTTTTCAAATTTGCAAAGGAAAATAGAATGACACATTATATCATTCGCATCATACAACTACATTCATTTCATTTCATATATGGGTGATTAATTGATTAAATTCTTATCTTAAGGATTTTCAATTACATTCATGATTTTTATACATTCTGTGGTGTCTTCCATTAGATTGATAAACATATTTGCATTCATTCCTTATGTTTTAAGTGATTAAAGCATATAGGTTAATTTACATTAGATTACCATCATATAAATAATGCATTATATACATCACACACCTAAGCATCTAGATCACTGCATATCATCATCATCATCATAAATTAAATAGCTATCTAGTGTATGTCATCCATACATCACATTATATAGCATCAAATTAACATAAGCATTGCATACATGTGCATCAAATAAGTAGAAAATTAAAAATACACAAGTGCACATAATGAGTCATAAATGATCAATCTCATATGTATATATATATATATATGTGTGTGTGTGTGTGTGTCTCAAGAGTACATCAGGACTATACAAAATACCCGCAGGCTACAACTGTGTAGGTCCTCAACCTTACACTCAAAAATGGTACAACATACATTAGAAGATATGTACTAAGCAGGGTCTGTGCCCCCAATCTGTGAGTCACCCCCGTCATACCTGTGGCTCCTACGAGAGCTGGCTCGATATGTGCTAGAGGACCAATGAGTCCTCTCGGTCCTATGAGTTTGATGGCGAGAGCTTGCTGAGGACTGCCTTATAGTCCTGGTCCTAGTCCACTGAGACCCTACAGTATGTGGATCCTCTAGAACCTACAAGCCCCTCAATCTGATGAATCCCTCTAGCTGGGAGATGTGAGCTGCTCTCGCATCACATCGATCATTTCCCTCCTCTATGAGGGAAGTGAGATGTCTAATCTCTGCCATGAGGTCACCACATCTTGGTAGTGTAGCTGATGATGCATTTGGAGATTCCATAATAGCGTGGGAGGATAAAGGATCCCCCCTCTATGCCCTAAGTAGCTCTCTCTCTGCAATGGCCTCACCCCGCTGCACCAGTGCCACATCTCGTGCACTAGTAAGCTCACTTACTGGTGACTCTACTACTATAGCCCGAGATGTGAGGGTTGTAATCTGCTCTTGAGCCTTTACCAGTTGTCTATCCCTATAATACAGCTTCACCTCTAAAAGGACGATAGTCGTATCCTGTTGTAGCTACTGGGTTTGAAACCTACCAACTTTGTAAGTCAGCAACCTGAGTGAGGAGCTCCCCTACATCATTGTCAGGAGGCACCTCGACCTCCTCTGATGCCTCCTCCTCCTTCGCCTCTGCCTGCGGAGCCTTTACGGTGGCCTCTATGCCCCATTCGCCCTCGGTCCTCTGGTGCACCCTATGCCCGTTAAGATCGATCCCTACCTCTGCCTGGTCGTCTACTCTACCTAAAGGTCCTAAACCCTACCACTGTAGGAGGGACCACCATGTGTCATATATTGGGGTGGTCCTAGGTGTGTCGTCCCTAGACTCTTGGAAATCATCAACCTCATCTCCTAGAGTTGCAGGTTGAATCCATGGTAGATGTATCTCTAGCACGAGATGCTTATACACAAAAGGAATCTCTAGGATGTCCTGCACCAAGCCAAACTGCCACAGGACTTGAGAGAAGAACTAATACTCTCTAATCTCAACCTTACGACCGAATAGCCACCTGTCCCGACAAGCCTATCATAGCCACTCGCCTACCTCAGTCCAATCTGGGCACTCCCTATAGGGACACCACTCAATGTCATCCGACCCAAGAGCTGCAAGCTATCTAATATAATAATCGGTGTCTCCAGCATGGGTCCTGCTTCGGAACCCCTCCTCCTCTCATGGCCAGCACATGGTCGTGATGTGGAGAGGTAGGTCCACGGAATTCTCAATCCGGATATGCTACCAACCTCAGATTTGTAACAGCAGGCTGTAGCTAATCCCTTGGTGGCTCTGGCTGGTAATCTGGTACAACTCCTTGTAGAGTTGACATAGCAGCGTGCTCCCCCAAGCTAGGTGTAGGGACCAAGCAATGGAGCTCTAAATAACTCTCTAGACATTGGCCAGGAGGTTCCAGGGAATCCTCACACCCGAGGAGTTTGGAAGCACTATCTGCACCACTAGTATCTAATGTGGACACCTCGATGATCGATCTTCTCCTGAGCCTCCTTGCTTCGGTCGCTGAAGATAACATCAAAGATAGATGCTTTTCTCTGAGAAGAGGAAGAGGTGATGGCCTCGCCATCGATAGGGATCCTAAAGATCCGATAAACATCCTTTAAGGTCATAGTCATGTCACCTGTAGGCAGGTGAAAGGTGTTGGTCCGTGCATTCCAATGTCGGGCCAATGCAGTCAAGTAGGCCTGATATACCCTAATAGTGGGTAGATATAGTACATATTTGAATCTGATGGCCCTAAACCATGCACGCTCATCATTAGTGAGCTGTCTATAGAGAATATTAAGCAGATTAGGATCGCAAGCCCTAAAGGTCAACCTTTGAAATAAAACCAATATATAAGCTAAAATTTTAAAGAAAAACATCAAAAACATCTAAACATTGATAAAAAGACAAAAAAATGTTATAAGGAATTCATAAAAATCAAAAACATCAATTAAGCAAGTCAAAATTACATTAAATGACATCAAATGCCTTTTAAACTTTAGAAAATGCAAAAAATTGACAAATTTTTTCTAAGGTTAGTGAACTGCGCGTCAACATTACGGTCCGCATGCGGTCAAAATATGACCGTTGTAGTTTGAATGCGAACCATAGCTAATAGTTGTGGTCCCCAATCTGACAATGGGGAACCGTAGTTGCCATATGTGGTCTAGGAAGAATACCCATTTTGGGTACCTTCCTAGTCTTTCTCACTAAAAAAAGTTAAACCTAACTAAATCTCATCTATTGAGGTTCATTACCAACTGTTTAGTGAGGTTAATTTTTCACATTTCTTAATGTGGTTCATTTTATTGGTATTGAATGCGAGGACTCAGTTTTGAATTACCTTGCCCGCTCCGCGGCCTCTGCTAGTCGATGGTTGATCCAAATCTACCATCAGGGTATCAAGTGTGGTATACGGATAAGTTTTGGGCAACATTTTGGATCAGTGAATGTCTCTTATCTCTCAGAGCTCTCTCAATGTAGCTGCTTTCAAGAAAAATAATAAAAAATTCAAATAGGAACGACTATTTAAAGGTTTGCTTAATTTCAGCTAAACCGCAGCTAACACCTACAGTCCTGGAATTAGGGTTTTTCGAACGCAGGCCCTAATTGCGATTCCCAAAAGTTGAAAAATACAACCGTAGACCATACTCACGGTTCGTAGCTAGCATTAAATGCACTAAAAAACCACCATGGGAAGGTCTAAAAAGGTAAATTAATGACTCCCATTGGATCAAATTTTCACAAAAGCAATTAAGGTTGTAAATTTGGTGATGTTCAAAGCGCCAAGATTAGTCAAATAATGCGAAAATAACAAAAAAGAATTAAAAAATCAAATAATTAAAAGCCAAATGCACCTCGCATTCAGTTATTTACCCTATACACTTGGTGGTTGCAACGACTTGCGATCAATGCAATTTGGTAAGATGAATAAATTACCATAAGGACATTTGGGGCAAAACTATCATCGTTGACTTGACATGCTTCTTTTCAATCCCTAAGAAGGCTTTCAAGGCTGGACTGCTCCATAGGAACGAGGCATTTCATGTCATGTCTCCTATGACATCTTTTTAGCAAATCATCGATAACTTGATTCAACACAAATCTAATTGGAGTTGCCTTATTTCAATTCTCTAAAATGGCTATTATCAGCCTGACTACTCTATGGGAAAGGAATGTGCAATTACTATTAATAGTTGGAATTAGAAGTTGAACTAGGCCTAGCCAAGGCATTAATATGCTCAAACCTAAATTTTTTTAGATCATCCATGGTGGTCAAGCGACATCGTCGCTTTAATCATTGTCATTACCCTTATTGACTCGTTGCTTGAGGGGGTAGTCATAATATCAAATCATAATCAAAATCAACAGAATATCCTTGAGTCGTACATCCCTCGATCTTATAAAAATTGTGTTCATTCTTGCGAATCATTGTCAACAGCTATCATAAGCTTACCCCTTTGCTTGGGGAAAATAGCAAATATGACAATTTATTTGTAACTCTCATCCTTTCGGTTATATAGGCCTAACTCCTATTGTAACACCAAAGCTACTTGAATGTCTTATGATGAATGCAAACTCTTTCAAGTTTAAGCCTCCAAAGAGTTGGAAGCAATGATTCCAGGATGCGCATCCTTTTGCAGGACCTAGGGCATCTAATGTTGATCTGACTAATGATCATCATAGAACCTTTGACATTAATTTAGGAGGTTTATTTTTTCTCAGCATTGTTCAAACTCACAATGCATCTCAAAAGGGGCATCTGTAGACACCTAAAACGCATCATGTCAAGGGCGACTACTCATATGGACATACTACAAGACCATATGGAAGATCTTGGATAGAATCTAAGATAGGGCAATGGTTCTAACCACTCAAGTTGGGCTCCTTGGCCTATTCAGTCTAAACTGCAGACCAGACCTATGGTCTACTGTTTGAATCATGGTTAAGGCCTGTGGTTTACGGTTTACAGTTTGAACCGTAGTTGCAACCTATGGTCTTAACTAAAGTTTAGTTGGCCTTCATCCGAGCAAAATCGGTTTGAATGGCCATTTATTCTAGAAGAAAGCGGTTAATGGATGAAATATTCTAGAGGCTTCCATTCCAACTGCCATAACCACCTCTTCTTGATATTGGATTCTCCATGAAGCCACCCCTAGCCCTAGGGCATCCTATAAATACTCCTTCCAAATGGGAAGAGAAGATAGAGAGTTGATTGATCAAGCGAGTAGCGAAGCCTTGTTGAGTTGATTGATCAAGCGAGTAGCGAAGCCTTGTTGAATAGCATACTGAATTCATGCATTGGAGAAGGCCACTTTGCTATTCACCTAAATATCAATTTGCCATGGAGGTCCTAGGAGCCTAGAAGAGCCAAGAAATGCAAATCCGGGTAAACGAAGACCCCTCATAGTGAATCAACCACCAAACTTGTCAGAAGGACACTAAAGGTGACCCTTGAACATCATTTGGACAAGGTGGTCAAGCCCACTGCCCTTGATTTTGAGGGTAAACTTACTTAAATGCTCATCGCGGCTTTTAGCTGCGGTTTACAGTGCAGAATGCACACCAGTGTTGCGATTTGCAATAGAGATATCGCCACCTTACTATTTTCATTTATGCCCATCTAATTAGATTAGATTAGTCATTTGCACAATTTACCTATAGTTGTAGAGATTTCTGACCAATAGATTTAGGGTTAGAATGATTTTAGTATAGTAGCATGAAATAGACATCAATGGGTTCTTTATGACTTTTAAAGCTTCATTTCCTTTAATTTAACCATGAATATCTTTTTTTTTTTTTTTTGTGAAAAACATCCCAAAAGGGATGCCACTTTTGGGTAAGACCCAAGGAGGCAGGGGTATCCATTCCGCCAAAAACGCCCAGGACACAGACCTGGCCTACCACCTTTGACATACTCAAGGAGCAAAAAAACACACAAAACCAAATTAAAAAAAGAAAATAACAACAAAAATAATAAAATAAAATAAAAAACAAACTCCTTGAGTGTGTCAAAACCAAAAGCACAACCAAAAACACACAATAAGATAAAAGAAACCACAACACAAACCACATAGAAAAACACAAGAACCACATAACAAAACACAAACAAGACAAAAACAACAAAACACTACAAAGACATAACCCAAAAAAACATGAAAAATAAACACAACCAAAACCTAAAAAATAAAATAAATAAAATAAAAATAAAAACAACCAACAACAGACAATAAAAAAAAACAAAAAACATAGAAAACACTCACACATAAAAAAATGAAATAACACAAACAAAGAGAAACCCAAGAACAAGAACGAAAAAAACACAAGAACAATAACAATAAACATAAAAACAAAAAATACAAAACAACAAAAACATAAGAACAACAAAAAAACAACACAAAGAACACAAAAACAAAATAAAACAAAAGAACCCACCCACCTTAAAAAACTAAATAAAAAAAACAAAGAAGACAAAAGAAAAAAAAGAACAAAACAATGACCTATCTAGACCAGAATACTATTAATGCAAGAATCAATAGAGGAAACAAAATAAAGAATAGAATGAGCTAGGGAACTAAAAAAACTGAGAACCATGAAAATCTTAATTGCTATACTCTTTTATATATTTATATGAATCTTTGTTAGTTTAGCATAGTTTAAACGTCTTTTACATGCTTTATTTATTTCATGTTTTCAATGGCATCTTTATGCATCTTTCCTTTTAAGGGCCTCATCATGAGAGGCTGCCTATGTTTTTGATCATCCTCTGTTGTTTCTTGACTGTAGGGATCTACATTCAAAGGAGCTTACCATTTGAATTCTTCCTCAATGCAAAGAAGAGGGTCAACTCCACCCTAAGACAGTTCATGTCACCCTATGAAGGCATTTGAAATATCACACCTACCTTTGAGAGGGAAAAAATTGCACGAATCTTATTGGAATATCGTATCAACATGATTATCCCTAAGAGGGATGTACTTGTAACCCGAAATGACTTCATAATGGAATAAAGTATCTTTTATTGTTTATCTTGTTGTCAATTTCTTGCATTTCATATATGTTGTTATTATTTTCACTATTACACTAGGATTCTGATCGGGTGTGAGCCTTTCTGGTGGTTACACAAATCATGTTACAAAACAAGACCTTAAAATAATAAGGGGACCATCATCCTCATCACCCATTCCTGACTTTGCCAAGATGGAAACTGTGTTCCTAAAGAAATTTGGAGAGAGAAAAAATGAACAATCCTTGTTAACTGATTTGGCCACTATGAAGAAAAAGGAAAATAAAACTGTTAGTGATTTTAATAGATTATTTTCCAAAACTAGGAATAAAATCCTTGCTAACCTCAGGCCTAGTGACATCTAGTCAATTTTTTTCTATAAAAATGCTTTCCAGGGAGAATTCAATTATGAATTAAGGCAATAATAAGCCACCACTATTTATGAATGCATGGATAGAGTGATTGAAATCAAAATAAATATACTATATAGTGGTAAAATGAAACCATATTCTCTGGAGATAAATCAATCTAATAGAAAGCCCAAAAGAGCAGCCTTTAATTTAAAAAAAAGAGATGAAGTGGATCCAATGGAGAAATTAACTAATCAGATGACAAATGTTTTTACCATGAACAACAAGTTAGCAAAAATAGAAAGAAATAATGGAAACAATGGTAAGTCATCACAACCAAAAAGACCACATAAATTGCCCTTCCTTCAAGAAAAATTTTAATAGGATTTGGGGAAACAACAATGGCTCTGATGAAGGAAACATAAATAGAAATAATGGGAACAATAATTAGAAGAAAAGAGAAACTGATAGAGATCAAAACAATGTTCCAAACTCCATACCATCTGCTAACCTCACAGAGGATTTTCCTTATTTTTGCTCAACCTGTGATGCTCCCCATAACCTAGAAGGATGTGGAATTTACTTAAGTACACCACACAATATAGATCTTAATGATGATTCAAAATATGATATAAGAATTAATGCATGTTGATCTCTAAAATATGAGTAAAGAGAAATATTTTTTGAAGAAAATATAGATAAATATGCTTCAAATCATCATCCTCGGATCTTAGTTGTAGAAGGTACCAAAATATTACAAAGACCACATGAGTTAATATATGATAAAATGAAGCAAGGGAAATTAATCCTGACTACCCAAGAAGTGGAAGAATTAGAAGCTGCTCATGCTCTGAACTTGAGGAACAAAACGATCCTTGATAGAATAGAGAAAGCTTCCACTAGTGAAACGAGAAAATAGTCCTTTGCCAACAAAAGTATTAGTAAAGAGAGAACTGATAAAATCTCCAAAAAGGTAATCCCTAAGCTAGTAGAGTTAGAAGAAGAGGTACCTAAAGAAGAATGCAACAAACTACTTGATGTAAAAAATATAGAATTTGATGCTGGCTCATAACTCAGTAAATAGAAATTCAATATCACATCTGATGAACTCATGAAAGTTCAACAATACAGAGAATAGGTCTGTAGAGCATTTGGATTGATTGAACGAGAGGAAGATCCATCTTGCCACGCTGCTAGGTAAAATTAGCAGGATACAAGATCACCATCTTTAGTCAGATCCTTCTATGTGTCATTGAGATATAATTTTGATGAAGGAGAGAGGTATGTAATTCATAATTGTATGTTGCATTTTGGAGCTTCACATAATATCATGCCCAAGATGATAGCTGACCAAATGGGTTTAATCTATACAAGAGAATGCTCCTATATCTATCATGGATAGTAGGCAAGTACCCTACGTTGGAGTGATAACCAGATTATTGGTTTTTCTAGACCAACACCCCAAGAACAGTATAGTGATGGATTTGGGTAGAATAATTGGGGGGATAAATTTAATTGGATTGGTCTTATGCTACCATCCCAATGTTAGATAAAGAAAATGTAACTCTACAAAAGGAACCTTTCAACAAATATTATGTAGAGTTAATTAAGATAGATGATACCATGATAAACTTAGTAAACTCAGTAGAGGAGAAAGGAATGGGAGTTTATTCAATATGGCATAACCCATTTTTGGTAGAAGTACCAGAAGCCAAAAACATGGATCCAAAAGTTATAAAAATGGTTGATGCTGAGTCAGATAGGCTATTAACATAGAGAATGTGGACCATGACTTTTGATGGAGCCAAATCTTAGTTTGAAGTAGGTGTAGGAGTTAATTTGACTAACATAAAAGGAAACTACATTGGTATTCCTTGCAGACTAGAATTCCCTTGCACCAATAATATAGCTGAGTATGAGACTTTGTTGTTAGGATTGAGGAAAGCTAAAAAGTTGGGCAAAAACTACTTGAAAGTATCAAACCAAATATCCTAGGTTAAAATAGTATAAAATTGCAGTATTGGAAGAAGTTGAAAAAATTTTAGCCTTCAATATCTCATACATTCCTAGAGAAAGAACAGAACCATGTTGCAGACCTCTTAGATGTAAATGCATCAGGCCTGGACCATCCAAAAATTACTACAGAATATATGGACGTTCCCAACCTTTTAAGTCTATAAGCCCTCTATCCCAGATAACATTTTTTACTTACAGGTCTTCCAAGATGAAGTGGATAGTAAAGATTTTATGACTTTATAAAATCAATATGCAGATGTAATCTGTGATGAATAGGATGAAGAAAAACTAAAATATCAAATAGAAGAACTCGTAGAAGTAATCCAACTGAAAACAAAATAGAATACCAAAAGGATTAGTTTCCTTGGAGAGTTTATTTGATGATTTTGATAAGGCATTTAAACCTCTTTTGAAAGAAACCATAGCTGAAGATGTTAATATTGGTATAGTTTAAGAGCCCAAAATGGTAAAAATAGACATAACATTACCTAGAAAAGGAAAAAGTTGGATATATCAATTTCTTGAAGAAAATAAGGAACACTTTGCTTGGACATATGAAGATATTAAAACCTTCAACAAAGATGTAATGTCACATATAATACCTATGAAGGAATATTCCAATCCATTGAGACAAAAATGGAGGAAGTATAACCCTACTCTACATCCAATAATGCAAAAAGAGGTACAAAAACTACTGGATTCTAAAATAATAAAAAAAAGTAAGATTTTCATCTTGGATATCCAATTTGGTACCTATTAGAAAGAAAAATGGGGATATTAGACTCTGTGTAGACTTTAGGAATTTGAATAAAAGCTCACTAAAAGACAATTACCCATTGCACAATATGGAACAATTATTGCAAGTAGTATTTGGTTCATCTAGGATGTCCCTGTTAGATGGATTTTTTTGGATATAATCAAATATAAATTAATCTAGAAGATAGACATAAGACAAAATTCACCACACCTTAGGGTACTTTTAAATATTTGAGAATACCTTTTGGTCTAATGAATGCAGGTGCTACTTTTTAGAGAGCAGTGGACTTTACCTTCAAAGGGTTGATGTTCAAAATAGTGGTAGTATATCTGGATGATATAACAATATTTTCTAAAAATCTAGAAGACCATTTGAAGCATCTTACTGCAGTATTTTTTTTGTTGTTTGGGGGAAAAAAAATTTATTCAGAATTTAAAACAACACATTCCACAGGGATTTCCAAGTGATCCAAGCCAGTACATCATACGAAATACAATAAATCCACCAAGGAATTCCATGGATCATGATAAAAAAAAATTGATAGGACACAACAACCCATGACAATCGGGTTCCTCCACCTTGAAATTATCTTTCTTGGTCCTCATGAATTAACTAATTAAGGAGTCTAGATTTCTCTTGATCAAGATCATTCCAGCTATCAACTTTCCAATAAGGAAATCCTTCAGAAGCCCACTTTGTCAAACAATTAGCCACTCTATTCCATTCTCTTGGGATATGAACAAAATGAATTTCAACAAATTTCCCATCCAAGCTCAAAATATATTTCACTATTCTAGCCATAAACCAGGAAGCATCCTGAAAATACTACTTGTTCAGAAGAGACACCACTATCATGGAATCAGATTCACAAATAACCCTTCTCCATCCCAAATAAAAAATTATTTCCAATGCATGGAGAATTACCAATGCTTCCATATGATTATTTGAATGAATTCCCTTGTACACAGAGAAAAAGAGGTGGGCCACACCCTCACTATCACGACCAATTCCTCCTATACTAGCATTACCTAGGTTTCCCCTCGAAGATCCATTTATGTTTGTTTTGATAACACCCCTAGGGGGGACTCCACTTCCCATATCTATTTACCTTCAATGAACTAATCCCCCTAATAGAGCCTTTGTTTGCAGCTGGTGATGATAAAAATATTTCAATCTATTGATAATATTCTAGTCAAAGGAAGTGAGAGGAGAACTGATAACACACTTGGCCTCAATAGTCTCCTTAACCATCCTTTTGACTCTGAGCCATATTTATAAGGCTCCAAGTTGACATCCCTGAAAAATTCTTTGGTTGCATTCCAACCAAATCTTCCAAAATATGAAGGACCAATATCCCAGGCATTTTGGAGACATGAAGTAGAGGTGGGGGTCTACCCAAGATTTCCCAAAATTCAAAAATAGAAGTAGCATAGATGATGGGCCTTTTCCAGATCTGCCACCACAAGTGCCAGACCTCCAGGGAATATGAGCATTGGAAGAAAATATGGGGAATGGTTTCCTCATTCTTTCCATAAAGAAAACATAGTGAAGGACCCTGAAAACCTCTTTTCTAAATATTATCCCAAGTTGAACATTTTTCTAACACAAAAGCCAAAGGAAAAAATTATATTTGGCCCAACCAAACATATTCCAAATCTTCTTCCACTAGGGGGACACAATATCCTCTCTTCTAGACATAATAAGGTTTTGATAACCCAGAGCAATAGAGTATTTACCTTTTGAATTATAGCCCCAAGCAAGAATATCTGAGTCTTCAACAGAATAACATAGTCTCTCAGCCAAAAAAGAATCCAGAGTGTCATGATCCTCAGGAAAGCCACCCTCTGGCCAACCCTATGAATCCCACCAGTAGTGAGTAAAATAACTGCCAAGAGGACTTTATCGCTTGAAGTCAGCCACCTTAGACCAGCCCACATAAAAAAAAAAAATCCCAAAGAAGATGAATGTGGGGGAAAGAAGAAAGGATAGGAGGATGATTATCCTAAGAATCTTCCCAAAACAAGGCATTGTTTCCCTTATTAGCAATCCAAAAGAGACCCTGCTTAATAGGCATGACACATTTTTTGAGAATGTCCCAAATAATGGAACCTTTCCCCCTCAGCTGTAATATTAGAATCTCACCAGCTAGAGCACAACCAAAATATTTGAGGCTAAGAATTTTAGCCCAAAGCTGATCAAGATTACTGTACCACATCCAATATAGTTTAGCAGCCAAAGCGAGACTATTCAAATCGGAGACTATTCAAATCGGATTACCTCAAAACAAGATCCCCCATATATTTAGGGTAACATATAGCATCCCCCATATATTTTCTAGAAAGAGAATCAAATTCTTTGAGAAAACACTTAGGAGCAACCAAGATAGAAAACTTGTAAATAGGTAAAGCATGAAGGACAGACTTCAAAAGCATTAATCTACCAGCAAAGGATCGCCACCAAAAAGTCCAATGATTAACCCTTGATAAAAATCTATCCAAAATACTTTTCCAGTAAGCCCTTCCAAGAATTTTAGAAGAAATAGGAATCTCTAGATACTCCACTAGCAAACATCCCACCTGAAAACATAGAATATTAGCAATTCTACGTTGAATCTGACCATCTGTATTGAAGAAGATCTTTGATTTCTCTTCATTAATCATTTGACCAGAGGTAGATAAGTAAATATCTAAAGCCTTCCTAAAATTCACTGCTTCCTCAAATTTTTCCCTCCCCATTAGAGTAGTATCATCGACAAACTGAAGATGAGACTAGGATAAAAAATTCTCTACCTAAGACCATAACTAGATAGCACCACAATTCTAAAAAATCTTGAGAAGTTTGCCTAAACCTTCAGCCATAAGGATGAAAATATAGGGTGACAAAGGATCTCCTTGACGAATCCCCCTAGAGGCTAAGAAGAAAGCATATGGTAAACCATTGATTAAAACTACAAAGGAGGTCGAAGTCATACAACTCATGACCCATTCAATACAATTATATGAGAACCTAAAGGCTTGAAGGATGTTCTACAAAAAAGGCCATCTAACCCTATCATAAGCCTTGGACATATAAAGCTTAATGAACATAGCCTTTTTCTTAGAGATATCCATAGAGTGAATAACTTCAGCAGCAACCACCACACCATCTAAAATCTGACAACCCTTAACAGACCCACCTTGCTCAGGAGAATCTTGTTGCAGTCTTTTCTTGATGCAAGGTATTGGAATTTCCCTAAATCCTAAAAAGTGTGTATTTGGAATAACATGGGAGAAATTACTAGGACCAATAGTTTTAGAAAAAGGGGTAAGTATAGATCCAAAAAGAATAGAAGCTATCACAAAAATTTCCCCTCCTAAAAACATAAAAGGAGTCAGGTCATTCTTTGGTAAAATTAATTTCGTCAGAAGATTCATTCCAAATTTTGTAGAGATGACCAAACCCATAAATTGGAGAAATAAAATGGACAACAGAGAACATGGAAAATTTTAAAAAAATAAAAGAGGTCATTTCTACTGCCCTAGTCTTAACTTGCAATAATTACTCAAAGGATTTCAATGTCTATTTTTTTGAATCTGAGCATTCCATTACTGCAGTCCTTTCTCAGAAGGATGATGAAAATAATGAAATACCAATAGCTTTCATGAGTTCAGGATTAAAAGGAGCACATCTTAAGTATACCCTATTAGAAAAATATGCTTATGCAATGATTCAATCCTTAGAATATTGCAAGGGTATATTTGGTTCAAGTAAAGTTTACTATTGTATTTCTTTCATAGCAATAAAATATATCTTTACTCAATCAGAACCATTAGGTAGGCCTGCAAGATGGATGATAAAACTGTTGTAATATGATGCTAAATTTAAAATAGTCAAAATAGTAAGAGGGTAAGGCTTAGCA
This sequence comes from Wollemia nobilis, assembly GCA_028583015.1. Lineage (NCBI taxonomy): Eukaryota > Viridiplantae > Streptophyta > Pinopsida > Araucariales > Araucariaceae > Wollemia > Wollemia nobilis. The sequence goes on along the minus strand of JAQPPZ010006462.1, from coordinate 42,463 downwards.
AAATATTTAGCATATAAAGGAGGAGAAGATTCTAATAATGTGGTTATAGTAGATGAGATGTATGACATCAGGACAGTTAATAACACTGAATGTAAATGGTGTGACGAAATATTAGAATACCTACAAACTCTATCTTTCCCAAAAGATATGCCAACTAATAGAATGAGATCAGTAAAACTGTAAGCATAGAAATATTATGTGTAGCAGTGTGATTTATTAGAGACACCATGATGGTGTGTTATTAGTCTTCTTGTATGAAAGTGAAGTCCCAAAAACAATGAAAGAATTTCATGATGGTTTCTGTGGAGGACATTTTGCTTCTAAAGCTACAGCTAATAAAATTATGAGAGCAAGTTATTATTGGTCTTCCCTTTTCAAATATGTATATAAATATGTTAGAAATTGTCATAATTGTCAATATTTTACAGGTAAGAAGCATATGGCAGCTATGCCCCTTAATCCAATACGCATAGAAGCACCATTCACACAATGGGGCATCGACTTAATTGGGGAAATTAATTCAAACTCATAAGATAGACAAAAATGGATCATAACTACAACAAATTACTTCACAAAATGGGTAGAAGCTACTCCTCTAAGAAGTTCTACATCTCAAACTATTATAAATTTCTTAGAAGAAAGTATTCTAACTAGATTTGGGGTTCCTCAAAAGTTAGTAATAGATAATGGGCAATATTTTATATCATTTGATATGGTAGAATTATGTGCTAAGTATGGAATAGAACTTTCCCACTTTGCTAATTATTACCCACAAGAAAATGGTTTAGTTGAGTCATCAAGTAAAAATTTAATTACCATAATTAAAAGATCATTTGGTAAAAACAATAAAAGCTAGGATAGCGAATTAAAATTTGCTTTGTGGGCAGACAAGTTATCACTAAAGATAAATATAGGTAGAACTCCCTATGAAATGGTATATGGGTAGAAAGCCTTGTTACCCCCCATAATAGGAAAATTAGCACTTTCCCTGTTATTACAATACCATGAGAACCCTGATGCCTTGTAGAGGAGATTAGACAAAATTTTCTAGTTGCAAGAACAAAGAAGAGAGGCCTTAAATAAAATAATTGATCAAACTCAGAAAACTGTAAAATTATTTAACAGGAAAGCAAAAGGTTATTTATTTTTTTAAGGTGATATAGTAATCTACTGGGATCCCAAAAATGATAAGCATGGTGAGAAAGGAAAACTTGAACCCAAGTGGATTGGCCCTTACCAAATAGCTCAAGTTGTTGGTCAAAACACTTATAGGTTGCAAACCTTGAAAGGAGAATTGATAAAAATACCCATCAATGGTATACATATCATGGGATAAATAGGGAGTAAAAACCCTAAAATAAAAGTAAAATAAAATAAAAAATTAAAAAAATAAAATAATAAAAAAAGAAAAACCCAAAAATAGAGTGTTATTCTTGTTAGGAGGTTATGTTTATATGTAAAGTATTTTTCTTATTATTATTTTGTTCTATTTTGCTTTGTGTGTTATTTTCATGATTATCATAGGATGACGTGTATTCCTTACTAATTGTTCCTCTAAAGACAAATAAGAGAAGAAAAAAAATATTTTAGATTTTGATGATACTTACATTTTTTAAATTTGAATGTTTATACAATTGTCATATGATATGAGATAAAACAGAGTAAAATCAAAGTTGTTGGTACATCAGACCAAAGCCTCACATTCTAAATACTATTAAAAGAAATTTTAGGGTCCAAGGGATAGAGTTATCTTTGGTAATATGGTTGAGCTAAAAATCATTACACTCTATTCTTTAGCCAAAAACTATTCCTCAACTCAGGCACACTCGTTGCACAATTTGCTTATATCAAAATATTTCTCAAAAAGAGAAAGAAAATTAAAATGATGCAGATTGATTCAATGTCTGAGGTATCTTGGAAAATCTCTACTAGTGCTATAGATGCTTGACTAGAAATAGAGTAAAACCAGATGGGATTAGTAGCATCTTCACTGGGGCTATAAACGCCTAATTGGTAGTGAAGCCCAAAAAATGACAAAAATATTAAAGAGTGAAATTACTTATTAGGCTTGACCATTTTCCAACTATGATGAAGTTTTGGAAGACTCAGAAATCAAAATGAATGTACTAACACACACTCAGGCCAAGGCAGGATGGAGTAAGTGACTTTGATGCATTTTGTATGATCATATCTTAGGACTTTGTAAAACAATCATAACAATATTTTAAAAGCTCATCTGAACTTAAAATTTTGATCCATTGATCTAAATTTGACTGAGGATAATAATAATTTTTTTGGATACTCTATTGCTTTGATATCATGTTTGTCGTTGTCTTATTGTATCTTTTCAGTTTTAAATTTTTTTGGTTTATGTTTTTAATTTTCTAATCAGGCTTGATAATTTATGATTTTGTTCAAGGCTTATAATAAAACCATGAGATTCTCGAATTCTCAAGTGCCCCATTTTTTCAGCACGTTGTCCTAGTCAGAGCCTATGTTGGAGCTAAAATTGATCAACATCAGATACCCATAATTTTAATTTTTCTTTGGATTCAATAAATTTACCCAAATGACGTTGGTCTCTATTGCTTCCACTGGTTTGATCCCTAAGAACAGTTATAAAAATGTTCATCAAAATAAATTCTAAAGCCATGGCCTTGACCGTTGATAATTTACCTTTTTTTGTGATCGTTAACCTTAGTCGATCATCAGAAAGCTTATAAAATTCAAAAAATCAAACATTCACTAAAGTACCCCTTAGTTGTTAACCTTATCTGATTATTAAAGGGGTTATAATATGCAAATAAAATGTAATATCCATTAAAAGTCCCCTTAAAGACCTTAGTCCTTAGAGTAAAATCAATCAAAGCTTTTGGAACTAAGTAAAAATGAATAAACCAAGGTTTAATTTTAATCACACGGGAAGTAGAGGGTATGCACGCCTTCGTTGTAATAGTCAAGCAACTTCTCCAATCTGGACGGATGCGCGCACTCCCCACAAGATCTGAATGAATGCGCTTTCACGAGTAACCCGAAGTTTAAATCAAGGTATAAGTCAAACAATGCCATGGTCGAAAGGATTATAATATAAGGTATAAAGGAAATCTAATGAATTAAAATCTAGGATTATTGTGCCCCCTATAGTTAAGTATCATGCATCTTCGAAGATCTATATGGCAATGCCCGATCTACGTTCGATCCAATGGATGAGCACTCCCTGAGTTACCTAATCTCTAAGGACTAAAGTCAAAATTGGTCTAATATAAGTCATGCACCCTTTTAGTTAAGCATCGAGAAAATTTAATAAATCCAAGGACAATGCTCAATCCATATTGATCCGACGGATGCGCTTTCATGAAAAATAACCTAGGTTAACGAGAAATCTTTATTAAAGGATTTAAACCAAGATTAATGTTAATAATCAACTAATTAAACATCAAATTAAGGTCATTCGCCTTATCAAAGCCTAAACTAAAAGTTTTACACCTCCCAAGATCTAGACGATAGCGCTTAACTATGATGAAATCCGATGATCGTGCGTCACTCGAAATATCAGAGTTTTTAACCTTGAATGGGTTAAACCCCCAAAAATTAATCAAACCACTAATCACAATTAAAAAGGGTCTTAACACATTGCTAATCATTCCCCCTTTGCCTAATCAAATATTATTAAAAATTAAAAGGTGTGCACCCCTTTGGTTATTATTCTTGCAGATCTGAAGAAATTAATGGCTACACTTTCTCTTGAGTTAATCCGATGTCCGCACGTATAGGAAGTTGATCGATGAGGAACACATCCATTCAAATGGTGGAAAAAGGACTTGCATATTCACTAGATTCAATGGCAGTGCATGATCTCCATCAGATCTAATGGTGGTGCTTTCCAAAAGTGATCAAACGTTAACAAAAATCAAAATTCATTGGTAAAGCTAAGTCAAAGCATGATTAAATTCAAGTTGATCATGATTAGTGAGGGTGCTAAATACATGATTAATTTTCCCCCCTTTTGCCTAATCAAAAATAATATTTAAATTATGTGCCCCCATTAGTTATTAATCTTGTAGGTTGAAGGAGATCGACGACTGAGCTTATTCCTGACTCGATCTGACAGCAGCGCTCGCAATAGCTTGACCAACCATAAAAAGATCACATCTAAGTTGAAGTTAACTATCCTCCACCTTCAGTAGATCTAATGATGGCACCGATCCTCATTAGATATGATGGTAGTGCTTTCCCCAAAGTGACATTGATGGATTTATGATCAAAACAAGATCTGATGGTTGCACACATCTATGCCTAGATCCAATGACAGTGCTTGATCGACGTGATCGAAAGGTAATCAAGGTAAAATTATTGGGCAATTAAGGGTTAATATGGGCACTAATCACAATTAACAAGGTTCTAAGCATATGTTAATGTTTTCCCCCTTGGGATATGAAGCACACACATCCATTTGATCTGACGATAACGCTTGTTCCTGCCCAAATTCAATGGCAGTGCATTTCCAAGGCATTCAAAGGTTATTTTTAGTCAAGCTCTTTTGGTAAGATGATTAATTAAGGTTAATAAAACCAAAATACATGCCTAATTGAGATTAAGAGAGGGTCTAATACGTTTTTAATGACCCCCTTGTTCTTGGTTAACCTTGGTGCATATTTGGAAGATCGAATGAGCGTGCACAACCATTATTTGATCAAATGATGAGCACTTGGAGATGTGATCAAATTATAAAGGCCTGTGTTTTATTAAGAGGTTATTAACATCATAATAACATAATTAACCTTAATAAAATGGATTTATTTACAGGATTAATACTATGTTTAGTGAGCACAATGATTATTGGTTTTTGACCTAAGTATTCCTAATTAGATAGTTGCTAATCGTGTTTTTTTTGACCTTCCACATGTGAGTAACTTAGCATATTCTTATAATATCATTATATTAACAGTTATGCAGGTTCTAAAACATCAACGGTAGCAATTAACCCAAACAAGATCTAATGGTAAGCATGGTATTTAATACTCTGATCTGAAAGGGGTATGGATAAATTGCCTTAAGCCTTGATTAGCCTTTGATTAATTATAATAATAAATCTTAGGCTAAAGCAACCTAAGTCTGATATGCTATTCCTTTGACCTAACTCCTACGCAAGACCAAGGTGGCAAAGCATTAATAAAAACACTTATCGTAAAGAAAAACCTGCAACTAACAACAACGACTGCAACATCAAATCAAACTAAAGTATAAATGAAAGCCTAGTAATGGCTGAAAATTCAGGTAGTAGCCAGGGGAGAAAATGTTCAGAAAATCAAACGAAATCCCATATATTGTACCAAATTAAGTATAATGTGGACTATTCGAGTGACAAACCTGACACTATAGAACAAAATCAGATATTTGCATATCCATACAATGTGATCCATACTATAGAGAAATAAAATAAACCTGCTCGAAGTAAAACTTACATGAAAAGATTCTTGACTTGAAGGATAAATAAGAACAAGAAGAAGGTGAAAAAAGTGTCATCCATGAGAAAGGCCTTAGAGTGTAAGATGCATAAGTCTCAATGGTGCAACCAGTTCCTATTTTTACATGTTCATAAGATTCAAGAAGTGCTACAAGAGTAAGAAAATTGTTCAACTCACAAGAAGATACTCACTCAATACTTCGATAGCATATAGTTACAGAGGGGTCATTTCGACGGAGTATAGTTATGGAAGTACCCCATAGATGCTTCTAGCTCTTGTTTTCCATTCTATATTTCCTCCTACCTATCATTACCCTTCTCTTTCTGGGCATCTTCTCTTGTCCATCGTAACCAATCACCCCACAAAGCATCATCTCACCACCATCCACTATATAAATCAACTCCCATTACTCCCACCTACTTCATAACCATTATGTAATCTATACCAATCTATACCAATCCAACTCGATCATAACCTTTCAAGCGAGTTTTGATTGATACAATATCATCAATCAATATAATCATGACCAAGGCATTGACATACCTAAAGTTACCAAAGACACATATCATACCTTCTGCCTTCACGTTGAGAGCTTTTAACAACGCATTATGCTCAACTATCGATACTATAATCTTACCCATTCAGGTGGGATTGAAGACCATCCCAGTGATGTGTCATGTGATTGAAGGTGCTATGCAGTACAACATACTTCTAGTATGACCTTGGATAAGATAAATACATTGTGTCCCTTCCATTCTCCATCAATGTATTAAATACATGCATGAGGGACAGGTTCATGTGGTGCCTTCAGATGAAGAACCTTTCAAATATATGAACTTAGTAGATTTTCCGAGGGACTTCGTGCTCCCCTAAATGCACCTAAACATACAACCAATGTCACCGATCCAAGAGCCAGGAGGCAAAATGAAAGAAGTGTGTACCAAACCTACAAAGTCCATATCTCAATGATTGGAGCACTGATAGCTGCTTCTACTAAACTGTTTGCATCCATATTGCATCAAGATGATAAGAAACTAAAGGTAAAGGTGGGAAAAAAAGAGATAAAGCGAGCACACAAACCAATTGTCATCAAGGTCCCTACTCCCATGGAAGTAGAGGATGCTCAAGGAGAAGTCAAAGAGGCACCTCAACCTACTTCTCCTGCATCTTCAGTAGGTTCATCTGCACCATAGGTGACCATTCATTTGGTTAATCCTAGATTAGAGGAATATATTGTGCAGAATGTGACATTTATGCTGATCATCGAGACTACGTAGGACATGGATTGACCACAAGCCCATCGTCTTCCCATAGGGACTATGGTACCGTTGGGGATACCTCCTAACCAAACCAATTTCATCTATGGGGGGCTCGACCAGATTGCATCTCGCACTTCCATGGATGAGGATGATGATGAACCATTCGTTGTGAATGTTCATTATCTTTCTAACCCAAAGTACACCTTACAATATTTCAAGCATTACCATTGGCATGGTTATGATCTCGAATTATTTGAGCAGGGACGTAGGAGGTCTTATGAACCACATTATCAGTTGTCTACTTACAGTTTCGAGTTAGGATACTATATTGGAGGATAGAATGAACTCCTCATGACATTCTTAGACCGCCTATACCTCATTCTGGGGAGTGAAGTCAAATTCAATCCTTATCACCCCAATCCCTCTACTTTTTGAAGGGATAACCAGTTAGTGTCTTACATCACTATAGAACCACCTGAGAAATATCACGAAGACATCTTGGTGGAGACTGGTCCAAAGTAGATTCCAAGAGACAACTTGGATGAAAAAAATTGTGAGGTAGTCGATGATACAGGCCTGCAGGTTCAGATCGCTAGCATAGAGATAGATTTTGAATCAGAAGATCATGCTTATGAGGATAGTGCAGAGTCCATATTTGACATAGATGGACCGAGTTGCATGTATGAGAGTGATAATGATGATGAGTCCTCAAATAGGGAGTAACCTGAGGACAAAATTGAGTTGGCCTACTTGGGCCCTCTTGATTTATGTCATCTTTTACCTTCAGATATAGTCATCGAGGATGAGCAGTCCTCCATGGATGATAGCAGTTATCAAGAGTGGGTTTTCATGAGACCCCATTTTCCTAATATTCCAGTTCTAGTAGGTAGCGATGAGGGTTTCCATTATGACAGTGATGATGAATATGAAATAGAGAGAGCCTATCTGGGGCCTCCCTACTTACGTCATTGTAATACACCATACATTGTAGCGATTATGCATAGAGATATCACCATACGTACCTCATAGGAAGAGCTCAACTTAGATAGAATTTATCATATGGTCTTCCCTAATCCATTGACATTCAAAGAGCTCCTAGAGCCTAGCGATCCTATTTTTGAATCTATTCATAAACCAGATTCAGAGATCCCCATACCCCTAGAACCATATCTCAGGGATGGAAGTTATATAAATGTAGAGTCACATTCATATGGTCTTGGAGAAATGATCCATTATATCAATATGATCTCCATTAATTTGACCACTCCACTTCACAACCCAGCCGACCCCTCCAAACCTTTGTGTCTTAATGTAGATGCCATTTATTGGGATCGCACTGACTCACCACTAGAGCTTGAATATTTCTTCCCCAACGAAGAAATGTTGCAACCTTTTCATTTTACGATAGGTTGTGCACATGATGTTTATCATGTTGAGGATGCTTCCAACACAGAACCCATAAACATAGCAGATGACATCCACTTGATCCCTATGCCTCACCAGCTTGAGGAGGGATCCCACATGTCCGTAGAGTAAACCTTTAAAGTGGATATCAACGATGATCCCACAAATCCTAGGAAGATTAAATTTGGAGAAATTTTATCTCCTGATGAGCGTGCCAACCTCATCCCTCTACTAAAAGAGAGACCTGATCTCTTTGCTTAGACTTATAAGGACATGTCGAGTCTAGATCCAAAATTGGTTACTCATAACCTTTTGCTAGATCTCTCGAAGAAGCCAGTCAAGCAGAAACTCAGGAAGATGCATCCAACAGTAGCTTTAATGGTTAAAGACGAATTGCAAAAGTTGCTAGATGTAGAGTTTATCATTTCCATCAACTATCTAGAATGGGTATCAAACACCCTATAAGAAAACCTAATAGAAGGATCCGTATCTATACAGATTTTAGAGACCTCAAAAAGGCAACACCAAAGGATTCATTTCTATTTTTGAACATAGATGCTCTCGTAGATGCAACTACGGGTCATGAAATGCTCTCCTTAATGGATGGTTTTTCTAGTTACAACCAAATTCAGATTAAACCTGAAGACCAACATAAAACCATGTTCATAACACCATGGGGGACATTTTGCTATAAGGTTATGCCATTTGGCCTTAAGAATATTGATGTTACATATCAGTGGGCTATGAAATATATCTTTCATGACTACATGCATAAGATCTTGGAAGATTATATCAATGAATTATTGGTAAATTCATTGTTGCGTTTAGAGCATGCAGAAGTCCTAAGAAAGGTCTTTGATCACCTGATAGAGCATAATGTCCGGTTGAATCCTAAGAAGTGCATGCTTGGCGTAAGTTTCGAAAAGCTCTTGGGATTCATCGTTTCAAAACAAGGGATCAAAGTTGACCCAGTAAAGGTTAAGGCTATTTTAGATATGCATTCTCCCATGAATATCAAGGAATTAGGAAGCCTGCAGGGCAAAGTAGCATCCATAAAGTGATTTATCACACAATTATCATACAAATGTTGATCCATGAATCAATTTCTATACAAGGAGGTCCTATTTAATTGGGGTGAGGACTATTAAGCAATATTTGTTGAGATTAAGCACTACTTGGTGATGCTCCCAGTACTAGCTCCACCAAGACCAGACGTACCATTCTTGCTATATATATCAAAAACTGATTTTGTATTGGGAACCATGTTAGCCCAAAAGAATGTGCAAGACAAAGAACAAGCCATATATTACATTAGCTGAACCTTGGTGAGTTACGAGCTAGGATATGCCTACGTGGAAAAGTTGTGTTTAGAAGTAGTGTTCGCTACAAAAAAATTGCGGCATTATATGTTAAGTCATATGATGTATGTCATATCAAAACAAAATACTTTGTAGTATATGATGAGAAAAGTGTATCATAATACACGTACTGCAAAGTGGATCATGCTATTGACAAAATTTGATTGAGAATTCATTAGCCAAAAGTCCATTAAGGGATAGGTCATAGCTGATCAATTGGTTGAGGTGCCTCTCAAGAATAGTAGGCCCCTCACTATAGAGCTACCTGATGATGTAGTTTTTGCCTTATCAAAAGCACCTAAACCTAAAGAACTAGATAACAAATCTAATATGACCTTGTTCTTCAACGGTTCGAAGTGTGATCAAGGGGGTGGTGTAGGAATAGTATTGTTCACACTGCAAGATGTTCCCATGCCCTTGTTGTTTAAGTTAGAATTTTCTTGCACTAACAATAATGTTGAATACGAATCCCTAATCTTGGGCATCCAAACATCTATTGCCATTAAGATTAAAAGGTTAAATATCTTTGGTGATTTCCTTATCATTGTCAACCAAGTGAAGGGACTCTTTCAATGTAGGTGTCCTACCCTAAAGGTCTACAAAGATCTTGTTGATAGTTATCTAGCTCAGTTGGAGTGGTATTACATCGAGGTAATATCTTGTTCATCAAATATATTTGTAGACACTATGGCATCTTTAGGATCCTTAATCCCTCAGAATCTATCTTCCAATCTTACTACCATCAATGTAAAAATGTTGTCACACTCTGTTGTGCAACATGAAGCTTTGGATAAAAAAGAGTCAATAAACATGATTCATATAGAACCAAACCAAGAATAGTTCTACAGAGCCAGAGACTTTCTCAAGAGAGCACCATGGGGGTCATTGATCTCGTAGAGTCCTACGGGGAATGGTACCACCATTCACCATAAGGTTGTTTCCTAGTCTGCATTTGCAAATATTAAACCACAGGGGAATATGCTATCTTGTCAATTAAAATTGAGGTTTATCAAAACTAAATGTCATAGATACATGACTTTCTAAAGCTTGGTCTAATACCTTAGGGATTGTTGCATGCTGTAAAGCACACATTTAAATAGAAAGTGATAAAGTATGTCTTGTTAGGAGCTATTTTATATCATCGAAGCTATGATGGAGTTCTCCTTCATTTTCTTAAACCCCATGAATCATCTTGGGCAATTTTGCAAGCTCACAATGGTACGTGCAGTGGCCATTTCAGCAACATGGCTATCATTAAGTGCATCCTTTGCATGGGCTATTTTTAGCCTACTATGGAGAAGGATTACAATATGTATGTCAAGAAATATGTTAAATATCAGCATCATGCTAATATTACACACTTTCCATCACATGCCTTACAACCCATTCAAGTGGCTTGGCCATTTTATCAATGGGGTTTGGATCTAATCGGTAAGATCTATCCTTCGTCATCGAGTTGACATACATTCATTATTATTGCTACGAAGTATTTACTAAGTGGCTTGGCCATTATTGATGAGTTCATACTCACCAATATCATAAGTCATTTTGGGATACCATCCAAGTTAATTTAGGATAAGGGAACGTCATTCAAAAATAAAACTATGAGGGCTTTGACATCCAAGTACAGGATAAAACATAGTTTTGTGACTCCATACTATCCATAGGCAAACAGGCAAGCTAAGGCTTATCCATATTGAAAAATATGGTATAGGAACACCACAAATATTGGCACATCCAGCTGCCCCTTACATTATGGGCTTATAGGACTAGCATTCGGACACCCACTGGGGCAACTCCGTTTTCACTAGTATATGGTGCTAAGGCCATTATGCCCTTAGAGTTGGAAATTCCAATGTTGTGCATCGCATTGAAAGAATTCATTGATGAGGACACTGCGTGGTAAGCTCATCTAGATTAATTGATGTTACTTGATGAACATCACGTGAATTCTCTTGAGCATCTCCACGTTTATCAAGAGAGCCTAAAATGAGCTTACAATACCAAAGTCCATCTGAGGGACTTTGAGGTTGGTGATCTTGTGCTGAAAGAGACCAAAAAAAATTCAAGCTTGTCACCATAACTACAAGACAAATTTGTGGCTAATTTGTTAGGTCCTTATATCATATTTGAGAAGGTTGGACTTGGGACATATCACTTAACATCGCTTGAAGGGGTTGAAGAGCCTAAACCTCTCAACATCCTTCATATTAAAGTGTTCTATGCCTAAAACTATCAAAAGGCCCCAAAGGCATCTGTAAGCCCTTTGGTCATCCAGTAAAAGGCTCCAAAGGCATCTGCAAGCCCTTTGGTCAAATCAAAAATTTATAAAATCTAAAAAATTAGAAAATTTAAAAATATTGCATCTACAACATTGCATTTCATTTGCATCATTGCATTCCATTTACCACATGTATTTCATTTTTGCACGTGTTTCATTTTGCATTGTATTAGGCATTTCCATCCTCCACACTTGCATTTAGAATAAGTTGTGTTTACAATCTTACAAATGACACCACGTTTGTGTTTCAATCATGCATCTATGCATTATCATTTCCATTCATCACCCTTGTGAGTTATTGTATTTTTCAACGCAACCCTTCCTATTGCTATGAAGAATATACTAAGGTTTTCTGGTTGTTCAACCATACCTAGAGGTCTTCTCAAGAGTTGGTAGAAAGCTTGCTTTGCTTTTGTAGATAAGGTCTAGTTTTGATATCACTTAGCATATCAAAATCCTATCACTAATTTACAAATTAAACAATCTTCATTAGGACAAAGGAAATATGAAAGCTACGAAGCAGGACCAGGTATCCTAAGGTGCAAAGTTTATCTTGCTTATCCCCCTATGCGAACAATATGAGAAATACTGACAATTGGCAAAAAGACAAGTTTCCCTTACCCATATGAATCTATTTCCTACATTAAAAGAAGAAAAATACTTCGCATAGGGGGATAACCAAGATAAACTTTGCACCAGCTCGAAAGGCACCAACTGAATACCAGCGCCTCCCTGTAGTCGAAAGGTGCCAATTGAATACGAGCGCCTCCTTGCAGTCAAAAGGCACCAATTGAATGCGATCACCTCCCTGTAGTTGGAAGGCATCAACTGAATGTGAATGCCTCCCTACAGTTGAAAGGCGCCAACTAAATGCGAGCGCCTCCCTACAGTCGGAAGGTTCCTACAGAAGGCAAGCGCCTCCCCATAGTGGAAGGCGCTAATAGAAGGCAAGCGCCTCCCTACAACCAAAAGGCACCGTGATAACAAGGTACCTTCCTCATAAGGAAGGTGCCATTGATTCTTTGCCCATTGACTAGATTCGAACGACATGGACAGCAGCGGTTGGTGCAGTTCCAGCTCTACATCATGCAAAGCTAAATTGGAGATAGCACCAATGTATCAAAATGTCTTACTGATGCCAGGAAAAGCATGAAATGAAGCGAACACACTGCCATCAAAATAGAATGCTAAACATCGATTGTATTCACCATACTATTCTAATTTAGTCTGGGAAGAATCGACTGTTGTAACCACTTCTGTAACAGAAGTTCTACGGGTGTGTTATATAAACACACACAGATCATTCTGAAATATATATATCTATAAGAGAGAGAGATATATAGAAATAATTAATCCATTTAGAGTTACAAAAGATAGATTGTAATGCGTTGATAAATATATTCTAGTTCCAGAAGTTCTAAAGTGCGTGTTCTATCAGGAAGAAGCTGTTGGAGCCTAGGCCCACTCCAAGCCAGTATTTCTTCCCCATTTCCTTCTTGTTTATTTATTTTAATTAGTTTATCACTTTCATAGGAATGTTCATTGGTTTACTAGTTCCAGTATTTGCAGTAGATTTATTTTCAGGAATGTGTACATGATCTATTTATGTAGATTTAATTATGTTCTTCTTACGTAATTTATTGAGAAGTGCGGTAATGATTGACAACCATTTCAACAACACCCCCCAACGTAGGATTAGCAGATTCACCTCCAGTGGTATTGTAGTAACATAATTCCGACTCTTCGCAAGTTTACGAAGCTCCTTGGGTTGATAATTAAATGCATGGGCATGTGACAAAAGTAGGAAACCATTCACCTTATTTGGCCCGCAACATTTTGGCACCATTGCCAGGGAAGCGTCTTAATTAGATTACCTACAATACCCTAAAACCTTCCATCTGACCTTGTATGAGTTCTTCGAGAAGAAGAGGACCTGACGGTCGCTTTATAAGAACTAATCCATCAGGACTCGAGTCGCTAGAGCATTTTGGATTTGAGTTAGACTCACCCGACCTACCAGCAGTCCATTGGAGTGAGGAACCGCACTTTGTGCAAAGTGCCGCCTCATCCCATCAACAAGGGGATGAACAAATCATCACAAATTCCCTATTTAATAGGACTCCTCTAGAGGAAGCCCTATTGTGGAAGGTTGTGGAGGATCAGACGATCTCACCAGACAACCTTAGAGCATTGACTCAGAAAGTTTTAAACGATCGGAAGGCCATAAACACTGCATTAGAAACCACATTTCTTGAAAAAATGGTAGATAACGATGAAGTCTCATTTGGCTTTAGTTTCCCAATAGAGGAGGGAGTAGGAGATACCAAAATGAAAAACATATCCCCTGCTCACCTTTCGTCCTTCAAAGGACACCCGACCTGTTTTTATTCAAGTTTGATGTTTTGTGTAGGTCCGTGGATTACAAATCAAACACGCGAGAAGTTGAAATTATTTCCTTCTACATTAGACGATGCGGCTCTGCGATGGTTCATCGGTGCAGGAGACAAACACATCACCGACTGAGACCAGATGAAGAAGCTCTTTCTAGAGCAATATCAAGATTTTGGGAGAGCAAAAGACTCTAGGGAGGAAGTCCTGAGCATGACACAAAGAGAAGATGAGTCTCTCGAGGAGTATTGGGAGAGATTCAGCTTTAATCTTCAACGGTCCCCTCACTCGAAGCTATCTGATAAGTCCCTCAAAAGCATTTTCTTGAGGGGACCTACCAATGAGTCACTAGAGGCTCTCAACATGATATCTGGAGGTGATTTCTATCAGCATGCTATGGACGACATCAGGCAATTATGCCGGAACTACTCGAGAAGGAGAGGCAAAATCATCGCCAAAACCATGAAGGCAACTGCTTCAGTCACCAAAATAGAAATAGCAACATGTTGGAGGATCTGAAGAGCGAAATGCTCTCATCTCTAGCACTACAGATGGATATGCTACTGTTAGAAAAGAAGAAACAAGAAAATGATGCAGCATTAGCCTATTTCTACCCAAAATGTAGAGGAAGACACGCAAATAATGCATTTCTAGAAAATAAGGTCAGAGTATGCGTAGTTTGTAGGCTGAATCATAAGACTCGATTGTGCCCACAACTGCCCAGTAACCAGGAAACGGCTAAGAGCATGGAGGCCTACTTCATAGGCAATAGGAAGAGTTGGCCATAGCCCCCTGCAGTGAATATACCAACCGGGATGCCATCATATGGGGGAGGGTCATACATGCACCAAGGACCCCCTCAACCACCTAATATGGGGTGGTGGGGACCATCACCTTGGACTAACGCACCCCTAACAGCATTTTCGAGTCGGCAGCCATGGATGCCATATCCATATCCTAGAATCAGACTCCACAGAGTGCAGCGCCTGCTCACATCCAACAAAACTTACCAGCATTGCCAACAGTGAGACTAGCACAACTACCAACACAACCGACAACAAACCTGAACAATAGAGTAAATTAGCTGGCATACAACGTAGAAGGTGAGATGTATCATATGTACAATATTCAGCTTAGATCAGGTAGGCAGCTAGGAGTAGAGACACCGCCTCTGGTAGAAGAGGAGGAAGAAATAGTAGAGACACCTCCACTAGTAGAAGAGGAGGAAGAAATAGAGGAGACACCTCTGGTAGAAGAGGGAAAAGCACTTGAGAGAGAGGAGGCTCCATTTCCTAGCCGGCTACAGGAACAAAGAAAAACAACACAGCTGGAATTCGACATCTTATCGAGCTTGAAGAATCTCACGGTGACAATCCCATTATTTCAAGCAATTCGAGATGTCCCCATTTACACCAAGGCAATTAGAGAAATGTGTCTAAGGAGACTGGGATGAAAATCTACCCATACTATCAACGTCGTGGGTAAACGGCGAGATCTAATGATGGGTAGAACACATCATCCGAAGTATGCGAGATCCGAGGCAGCCCGGTCTTGACCATAAAAATTGGAGGACACTCCCTGTCCAACACATTGGTTGACCTCGGGGCAGCCATCAACGTGATGCCTCAAGAGACCATGCAGAGGCTACAGCTCACGAACCTGAAGCCAACCATGACAGTGTTGCAGTTAGCTGATCGATCAATCGTGTCGTCGGAAGGGATGCTTTAAGATGTGATTGTAACAAGTCAGTGCATTGGAATATCCAACCGATTTTTTAGTTTTGCAAACCAAGACCAGGCTGGGAGGTTACCTGCTCATTTTTGGGAGGCCATGGCTGGCAATAGCTGACGCTTACATCAACTGCCGGGATGGGCTAATGACCATCTCCAACGGGCAAAACGTCAAAAGGCTGACCATTTCATTGCCAGCTCAGTCTATGGACTCGACAGAAGAACCCAGGATCATCGAGCATGGAACTACGAAGTTGTTCATAATCCGACCAATGATGACCTTGGAGGAGGTGGCATAAGAGGACGAGGATGGTGCTATCGTGGAGTTTCTCCATGGAAAATCATCCACCCCCACACCTGGATCACTGTTGACTAGCACCCAAGATCAGCACATCCGACAAATACACATTGGGTCAGGGAGGATATTAAACATCAATAGCAGGTTGATGCCCACACAGCTATAAAAATTGGAAGAGCGTCTGGTAAAACACCAGCAAGCATTTGCATGGGACTATGCAGATATGCACGGCATCAGCCCAAAAATATGTACCCATCGGATTTATTTAGATGACCAAGCAACTCGTAGTTGGTAGCCATAGAGAAGGATGAACCCAGTAATGAAAGACATTGTCAGAGAAGAACTGCACAAACTTCTAGCTGTCGAATTTATATATCTGATTTCTGACAGTGAATGGGTATCACCATTAGTGGTGGTCCCCAAAAAGAACGAGAAATGGCAGATCTACGTGGACTATCGGGCGTTGAACAAGGCGACTAAGAAAGACCACTTCCCGCTCCCATTCATCAATCAGGTCTTGGACACACTCTCAGGAAGAAAACACTTCTCCTTTCTGGATGGGTTCAGTGGTTACAACCAGATTCAGATAGGGGAAGAAGATCAAGATAAAACAACGTTCACCTATCCATGGGGAACGTTTGCCTATAAGGTATTGCCTTTTGGACTGTGCAACACATCGGCCACCTTTCAAAGGGCGGTGCTTAGCATATTCTCTGATATGAAAGGAGACGAGGTGGAAGTATACATGGACGACTTCACCGCCTATGGAAAAACCTTCGAGGAGGCAATGACAAATCTGGAAAGAGTGCTCGACGAGGAGCAAGGAAAATCATTTGTCCCTAAGTAATGAAAAATTTTTTTATGATGATGCAGGAAGGCATCGTGTTGGGACACCACCTCTCTACGGAAGGAATAAAAGTAGACAAGAGGAAGATCGAGGTCATTAGAGACCTACCTAGCCCTAGAACGCAGAAGGAGGTAAGAAGTTTCCTTGGATCAGCTAGGTACTATCGACGATTTATCGTCGAATTTAGTAAGATTGCCAAACCACTGCACACCCTACTTTCTAAGGACGTAGAGTTCAATTGGATGGGAGACTGCGAAGAAGCATTCCAATTGCTAAAAGAAAAATTGATATCTCAGCCTTGGTCTTGAGAGGACCAAATTGGGCCATACCATTCCATATTTACTGTGATGCATCTAACGGTGCGATCGAAGCAATCCTCAGGCAGAAAGACGATGAAGAATTTTATGCCATCTATTATGTCAATAAAAACTTGGCGGGAGCAGAGCTCAACTATACAGTGATAGAAAAAGAATTCCTCGTAGTTGTCCATGCAATAAACAAATTTTGCCACTATATAACGGGATACAAGGTCTTCGTCCATACGGACCACGCGACTATCAGGTATCTGATGAGCAAGCCGGCCATTGGTGGCAGAATTATCAGATGGTTGTTGCTATTGCAGGAATTCGACATTACTATAGTCGATAAACCAGGCAAGGACAACATCGTGGCGGAATTTTTGTCCATATTGATACCAGCAGATCATCAAGTAGTGGAAGATCAGTTTTTGGATGAACATCTATTCGCTATTAGTGAACAAACTTTGTGGTATGCAGACATAGCCAATTACTTGGCCACCGGAAGGACCTCACCTGCTCTCTCCTACCAAGAAAAGCAGACGATCTTAGAGAAGAGCGCATCATTCCTTTGGATGGATGGTCTCCTATTTAAAATAGGATGGGACCAAATTATAAGAATATGCATAGCAGAATAGGAGTTTTTAGAAGTGCTCAAGGTATGTCATGATGAGCCATGTGGAGGACACTTTGCAGGGAAACGAACTACCTACAAAATCCTACAGGCTGGGTATTTTTGGCCCACTCTATTCAAGGACATGACAGCATATACCAGCAAGTGTGACGAGTGCCGGAGGATGGGTAGACCAACCCACCGAGATGAAATGCCCCTACAGCCCCAGGTACACTTGGAACCTTTCGATAAATGGGGCATGGACTTCGTGGGACCATTCAATCCACCTTCAATGGGAAGGAGGTTTATTCTAGTCTGCACGGATTACGTCACCAAATGGTAGAAGTGTAGGCATTAAGGGACTCAAAGGAAATAATGGTCACCGATTTCTTATTTTCCCATATTTTCACATGATTCGGGGTTCCTCGGGAGATAACAACAGACCAAGGGCCCCAATTCACCTCCAAATTGATTGAGGAGCTAATGGAGCAATATAGATTTCGGCACAATAAAACCACGCCCTAGTGAACAGACAAGTAGAAGTGACAAACAGGGAGATAGAAAACATCCTGACCAAAACCGTGCAACAACACAAGAAATATTGGGCCACACAGTTGCTGGAGGCAGTTTGGGCATACAACACCACGTGGAAATCCACCACAGGATGCACACCTTTCCAACTGCTCTATGGGAAAAATGCGATGATGCCCATCGAGTTCGAAATCAAAACTTTGAGGATGGCTTTAGAATTAAATTTGAGCTTGGACGAAGCTCAAACGTAGAGGATTTGCCAGCTAGATCAGCTAGACGAAATTTGACTAGATGCTCTGTAGAGGACAGAGATTATACAAAAGTAGAGAAAGAAGTGGCATGATAACCACATCAAGCTGAAGAAGTTCTAGGTAGGGAAATGGGTACTGTTGTACGATTCTCGGTTCTAGGAAAGGAAGGGCAAACTTATGCAGAGGTGGATGGGGTCGTATGAGGTGGCAGAGCTCATTAGGAACAGGGCGGTGTGCGTTAAGACAATTGACGATAGAAACACCATGTTCACAGTCAATGGCCATCGACTACGCCCTTATAATATGTTTGAAATATTCTAGGTGGAATCCAGAGTAGGCGTGGGGGAGACCCCATCTTGCTAGATCTGGACCAAAATCTCATAGGTGAAATGGTGGGCACGAAAGCGCTTACCCAATTTTTTTTTAGTTAGTATAGTTTTTTTTGTAATGTGTGTTTTTGTAGGGATGACACCCGCATGCAAGTTGCAGGCATCCTAATCCAGGGCCTAACAGGCATGGAACGCGTCTACTGCCATTATTTTCCTTTCTTTTTTGGTTGCTTTTTGCAGGTGGAGGACCTGATAGCACGAGGGATAGGTATCTGGGAAACCAAGCCTAATTCAGCTTAGCATTTCGACACCGGCTCATAGGTAGAATCTGGGCAGCATGAAAAAACTAGGAAGACTTGATCACCCTTTTTCCAGTCAAATCGCCACCCATAAGAAGGCGCCTTACTGCATCCGGAAGGCACCAAGTCCAGAAGAAGGCGCCTCACCGCATCCAAAAGGCGCCAAGTCTAGAAGAAGGCACCTCACTACATCCGAAAGGTGCCAAGTCCAGAAGAAGGCGCCTTACCGCACCCGAAAGGCACCCATCCATGTAGAAGTTCTAAAAAAAAAAAAAAATCCAACCGAATACACCTTCCAACATCAGGAATGCGCATTCATCTAGTCGAATACGCCTTCCAACATCAGGAAGGCGCATTCATCCAGATGAACGCCTTCCAACATTGGGAAGGCGCAAACCAGAAGGAGGTGCCTCCCACATTGGGAAGACGCTTGCAGACAAAAGCGCCCTCCATTGCCAGACGATAGCCAATTAGAGGCACTTCCTACAGTCGAAAGGCACATTCATTCGATGAAAAGCACCGACAACGTTGGAAAGGCGCTACAAGGGCACCATCCACATGGGGAAAGTACCAAAGAACGCCTTTCGCATACGACATTTACATCTATCGGATGCCTCGAGCAGAACGAAGCATTGCACGAATGAGCGACATCAAATGACCATACCCCTCCCTCGTGTCACAAGTCAGCAAATCAGTGGCTACCATGACGACAGGAACGCCGAATCAGGTACGCACATATTAAATCAAATCATTTATATAATTATTTATAAATACGCAGTACCAAAAAAATACCGCCATCATAGAGATCGTATCCCCCCAAAGCCGAAAACATGTGCCAATGATAGGGCGTCTTCCATAACTGCTAGGGTTAGGTGTCTTTTCTATAAGAAGGTGCCTTCCTGAAGAAGGAAGGACAGAAAAAAATACAGCATCGAAAGGCGCCATGGGAGGAAGGTCCAAGAACCACGCGATCAAGAAGAATGAACCCAGTGATACTGATGGAATCAGAGGGGCAGTGAAGACCCAATTCAAAGTCGAGGGGTGGCTTGAATACTGCACCCTGGTCAGTCAGGGCCAGGATGTGGAGGCAGCTAAAGAATTCACCACCTCTTTGAGGGGCGATGCGGCCCAAGTATGAGGGGTGGAAATTCCAGTCACCCTTGAGTTCATCTCATAGGTGACTGGATTGCCTCTCACGGGGGAATGTACATACAAGGGCAGAGTGTTAAAATTATACACCAAAATACTACTGCCAGGAGGAAATGTGCAGATAGACGGGGAGGGGTTACTCAAAAATAGTCTCCCCATGAATATGCGAAAGATGTTCGAGCAGATTGCTCGATTCTTCACATGCACAGGGAAGTATACCCATCTGAACATTAATCATGTGCACTTCCTCAATCATCTAGTGCATGGGAGGAAATTAAATACCTTTCTACCTGGCGACTGCTCTGAAAGATGAAGCGGCTCGATACCAGAAAGGGGCTCCATCCGCCTTAGCCCACCATGGGCTGATATCGGCATTGGTTCACCACGCAGAAGCACAAAGAAAGAACCACAACGTAGAGGGAGATGGCGGCCAAATAGAGCAACACAATGTGGTTGCCGAATTAGGGCAAGACAAAGCACCCCCTGTAGAGGACATAACAAACATCGAGCAATTGGCGTCACCCTATTTTCTAGGAGGGGCAAAGCAGTCACCAATGCCCGAAGACATAAAGGACAGAGGGCATTCCGTAGTGCCCAAGTATGAGGAGGAAGGAGCGCCACTCGCTGGTAGTGAAGACGAACCAATACCTAGGAGGAAATGTTTGTGACGATTCCTCTCGATAGAGGAAGGACAGAGTGACATGAAGATAGACGTTGTCACCCAAACCCTCAAGGAATTAATGAACCAGAGCCCACAAAATAAAGGTACTTCCGGGAGTAACGACCAGATCGATGCGGCCTTGGAGGAGGCGCTCGAATGGCAAATTGATTGCTGGATGGCACAGCAGACTTTGGAAGATTGCCAGAACCAGCATAAAATGGAATTGGAGGAAAGGGATAGACGAATTGCTTAGCTCGAGCAGCTGGTCTGGCAATTGCAGGAGGAAAATCAAATACTCCAGGACAGAGGAATAGCAAGATAGGAGGTGGCCACTCAGACTGATTGGGCAGAAGAAGTGCCGACAAACTCTCCCACATCTGTCGAACGAGTATTCTCTTCGAGGGAGATTCGATCGGACGCCCGATAGAGTAGCCCGGAGGCAGGAGAGGATTCCTCTATTTTCAGGGGTGAAAAGGAAAGAAGTCCTACGAGGCCCCTTGTCATTGTCCTGAGTGACACAGAGCAGGACGAAGGTCTCCCGCAATAGATAGGACCAGAGGACAAAGAGGACCTCCCCAGGCCTGAAGAAGGAGAAGAGCCTGAGGGGTCGACACCAGGTAGGCAGGAGAACGAAGGATCACCCCCGGAGATAGTAGCACAGCCGATCCTTCGGAGTAAAGAGAAGTCCCCAAAGGAGAAAGAAGAGACCCCGGTTCGAGTCGCCACATTTTTTGCAGAAGCCAAGGCAAAGAGGCCCAGGTCGACTCGACAGAAGGCGAAAGTGACCTTCGCCGAGTCAGAGGAGGACGAATGGGACATGCAGCCGTTCGTCGAAAGGCAAAAATATTTCGAGCAACTACGCAACAAAATGAAAGCAACCAAGGAGGCCAGGAAGGCATCCTCGAGGGTAAAAGGAGATTCTGGCATCTGAATCAATCTGGCAGAAGATAGCCAGTTTTGGGACATCTATGGTTCATCCCGAGGGTGGCCTTCCATGATGAGGAGGTACTTGGAATGGTGGGGAGTATATGGCCCACAATTGGAGGTTGTTGCAATTGCAAAGGAGAATGTAGGGCTTACCCCTAAAGCGGCCAGATTATACAAGGCCCAAGTAGTGCCTTCCAGAAGGGATAACTCAGATATCCCTCTGGCAGTGGTCAAACCTCCAGATGTCGACCTCTGGAAAGCTGTCAAAGCTGCATTTCAATCGACAGGAACAACGCTGGCTAGACCACCACTAGTAGCGGCCAAAACAAGAAGGGGACAATTGACAGCCGCAATTTCCCATAGGCAAATGCGAACCACACCTTCAAATGCCGGCACGAAAAGATAGACTCGGGCCATAGGGGCAGCCGAATCCTCCAAGAGATGGCGATGATGAAAAGTTAAAGGGCTACCTGCAGTTTGGATGCCATGAGGGTGTGGCATATGTTAGGCGTGGGGGGATGATGAGCACCAAAAATGTTCATATTTTGTACATATTTCTTTGATCAATATGCGGTTGTATAATAAGGATTATGTACTTTTATGAATGATTATATAGATATTTGATATAATTATGCGTGTTATCTAATTTGTGTGTTTTTAGTATGTTTTGTGGAATTGCAGTTGATTTAGTTAGATTTGGAACAGTCGAGGTCTTTTGATGGACCTGGCACTATATTTCATCGGGGGTCAATGTAGAGAACATAGGCGCCTCCCTGCAATCGGAAGGCACCAAGGGAACAAGCACCTCCCTGCAATCAGAAGGTGCCAAACCAAAGATGAGCACCTCCCTGCAGTTGAAAGGCACCAACTGAATGCGAGTGCCTCCCTGCAGTCGGAAGGCACCAACTGAATACGAGCGCCTCCCTGCAGTCGGAAGGCGCCAACTGAATACCAGTGCCTCCTTGCAGTCGAAAGGAACCAACTGAATACCAGCGCCTCCCTACAGTCAGAAGGTGCCAACTGAATACGAGCGCCTCCCTATAGTCGAAAGGTGCCAACTGAATGCGAGTGCCTCCCTGCAGTCGAAAGGCGCCAACTGAATGCGAGTGCCTCCCTATAGTCGAAAGGTGCCAACTGAATGTGAGCACCTCCCTACAGTTGGAAGGCGCCAATAGAAGGCAAGAGCCTCCCCACAGCGAAAGGTGCTAATAGAAGGCAAGCACCTCCCTACAACCAGAAGGCACTGCGATAACAAGGTACCTTCCTCATAAGGAAGGCGCCACTGATTCTTTGCTCGTTGACCAGATTCGAATGACATGGACAATAGTGGCTGGTGCAGTTCCAACTCTGCGTCATGTAGAGCTAAATTGGAGATAGCACCAACGTATCAAAACGTCTTACTGATGTCAGGCAAAGCACGAACCAAAACGAACACGTCGCCATCAAAATAGAATGCCAGACATCGATTGCATTCGCCAGACTGTTCTAATTTAGTCTGGGAAGAATAGACTGTTGTAACCACTTCTGTAACAAAATTTCTATGGGTGTGTTATATAAACACACGCAGATCATTTTGAAATATATATATCTATAAGAGAGAGAGAGATATATATAGAAATAATTAATCCATTTAGAGTTACAAAAGATAGGTTGTAATGCGTTGATAAATACATTCCAGTTCCAGAAGTTCTAAAGCGCGTGTTCGATCAGGAAGAAGCTGCTGGAGCCTGGGCCCACTCCAAGCCAGTATTTATTCCCCATTTCCTTCTTGTTTATTTATTTTAATTAGTTTATCACTTTCATAGGAATGTTCATTGGTTTACTAGTTCCAGTATTTGCAGTAGATTTATTTTTAGGAATGTGTACATGATCTATTTCTGTAGATTTAATTATGTTCTTCTTACGTAATTTATTGAGGAGTGCGGGAATGATTGACAACCATTTCAAGAACACCCCCCAACGTAGGATTAGCAGATTCACCCCTAGTGGTATTGTAGTAACCTAATTCCAACTCTTCGCAAGTTTACGAAGCTCCCTGGGTTGATAATTAAATGCACGGGCATGTGACAAAAGTAGGAAACCATTCACCTTGTTTGGCCCGCAACAGTAACTATCATGGGCTCATGACCACTAATGGTTTAGAGAGAAGTTGTGTCTAGGAGATAATCAACTTAGTCTAACCATATTGAGGGTGTTCATGATTAGAGATTTTCCATCACTCTCTAGTGGACAAGAAAGGCTTTGACCACTAGAGAACTAACGGGTATGGAAGGCTTTGTCTATTTGAGGACTAGTGGAAAAAAAGACTTTTTTCATTAGAGGACTTGTGTGCATGAAGGGATTTTCCCACTAGAGGGTGAGAGAAAGTTCACTTGAAGGGGTTATGGGGTCCCTTCTATCAAGATATACCTGAGTAGTTGCAAAAAGACAATAAAATAATTATAGATCTAGTAATTCAACTAGCACATGGAGTGATATAAGGATAGAGATAGCTCATCATGAAAATGAGCATGCAATCACAATACGCTTAGCACACCTCCATAGACTATATTATGTAGGAGGTGAGGATTGGTGTACCCTTTTTATCTAGCAAAAAGGGGGTAAGTTAGCTCATTGTGGAGATGAGAGGGATAGCTTACTTGTAAGATGCTTAATGCACCTATGTAGACAAGCTTATATATGGTGTAGAGATGGGTAAAACAAAAAAATTCTCTCCCAAGTTGGTTGATTTATTTAGGGTTGCTACAATTGGTATTAGGGCCATGGTCGTAGGACTATAAGCTTCCCTAGGTAAGACCTAGGCATAGGTAGATTGGAAAAAAGAAAAAAAAAGAGAGAAATGGAAAGTCTTGGAGGTACATAAACCTCTAATAAGATTTACATCCTATATGGAGTAAGGAAAATTATTAATATTCAACTCTATAGTTAGGCATGTTAATGACATATCTAGCTAGTAGTTGGTGGTACAATTCAAAGAAAGAATTAAGATCTAGTTTAAACTTTCACTCTATTGTGTAACCACGATAATGGCACCAAGAATGAGGAGTAGGTATGCCCCATATAATAGGTAGAACCATAAAAATAATGTTGAGACTAGGTATCGAGATGAAGGTTCAAGCAACTCTAGCAAGGAGGTGGAGAACCTCACTATAATAGTCACTCTAATTTGAGAATATATGGAACAACAAAAATAGTTACTAGAGGCCATAGTGAACTGGGATTCACAAGTTAGGAAATCAAAGGTTAGGTAGGAAAATGATCCTGCTATGAGGACACGAGAGGCTAGGGCTCTGCTGGAGGTAGAACTAGCTAAAGATTTGAAGAATGTATGTTTCTCCAAGTTTAATGGAGAAGTAGAAGGTGATGTGATTGAGGCTTGGTGAAGATAATTGGAAAATTACTTTACTACGAAGAATTACTCCACTAGAATCTAAACATCATGGGCCACTTTGCACTTATAGAAAGTTGGAATGGATTGGTGGGAAACATTTTGCGAAGAACAAAGGATTGAGGAAGTTGACTTGAGGTGGGAGGATTTTGTTTTATCCTTCAAGGAAAGGTTCCTTATAAAACATTTCTACATTGAGAATTTTGAGGAATTTATGAACTTCAACAAGGAAAAAAAATGGTTGAAGCCTACTATTCAAAATTTATGAAGTTGTTGAAATATGTGCCTACCTATGATGAGAAGATGAAGGTCCATAAATTCATCTTCAAAGTAGACCCTATAATTGGGCATGAAGTAAATATGCAAGGGCCTAAAATATTGCAAAATACCTACAATCTAGTTAGGAAAGTAGAAGCTCATGTAAAGCCCTACTTTGACTATGCAGGCTTGTCTAAGCAGGATCGATGAGCACTCAGGAAGAGGAACAACGTGGGTTTCATAAATTGGGAAAGAAAGTATATTCAGATGAATAGAAGTTTCCAAAGGCCCGATAAGAGGAATGCCAAGAAATAAGGAAAATTTAAGAATTTTTTTGAAGAAGGGACAATAACAACAATGATAACTAGCTTCAACCCAAGAGATAGCCCAATATAGCATCAACAAAGGGAACAAAAGGCTAGAAATAGGGAGCACACCCAGGCCCCAAGGATGGATTTTATGATTGTGGAGGTCCACATTACTCTAATCATTATCTATACAAAGGAGGACCAAGCTCAAAGGAAAATGAACCTGCTTATAAGATTTACGTCATAGCGGGTAGCCAAAACTTGGAAGGACAAGCCACTCCTTTGCTTTTAAAGGGTAATATTTTTAGGTTAGAAGTAAAGATTTTGATTGATAGTGGAGCTATCAATAGCTTTATTTCATCTAGTCTAGGGATATACTAGAAAGACCAGGATCTTTGGCATAAGGATGGAGAGTCGGGTATGGTTCTAGATAAACCTACGATGTGGATTAGTGTTATTGATCGAATGTAATAGCTTACATTTAATTTTTATCAATATGGGGTAATCAAGGTTAGATTTAAATAGTAGAAACCATTATAGATTGTACCGTATGGATTAATTATTAAGCTTAAATTGGATCTCTTTTAGTTTTTAGGTTTTGAAAAATATTTATAAGTGTAGTGAACAGATGTTCAATTGTGAAGGAATGAAAATAAAATGCAATTTATGATTTATGCAATAAATATGATTTTTACCTATTAGAGAGTTGATCTAATGATGATTTTATCTATTGGTGAGGTTCCTCGTGTAGTTAGTTCTGATTATCTATTTTGACTTTCTGATCTATGATGATGCAATTTTTATTTTATATTCTAAGGTTAATTCTATGTACTAACTATTCCTAACCTATTATAGGGGTGAGAGAATAGGGACTAACTGTAGGAGTGGATCCTACCTCCTAGAGGATAGTGTAAGTCTTTCTCCCCTAAACTATTTTATCTTAGTAACTAATATGCATAACTACTACTAACATTATTCTATTCTATGGATGCAAGAAAAATACAATTACAATTACATAAAGGAAATCAAGCAGTAAATGATACAAATCATACAGTTACCATAAAAGTGCTACTTTATTTTCTATCAATTTAGGTGTACATAACTCGTGGTTCTTCAGAAATTGTACAGACAATAGCTAGACGATTAAGCCTTAGAACATTTCTTCATTAGCATTAGACTTCAAATATTTCTTCATTATAACTTTTCAAAGGTCTCCCTATGTAAGATATAATATGACTTGGATAATTCTTAATATAATTATTCCATGTATTTTTGCATGTGGCATTGTGGACTTGATAATGCGACAACTATGTCCTTAACAAAAATAATCTAAACTGACATAATTCCCTAACCTACTTGGACTCAATAAATAACCTAAGTGGTCCAAGTGGCATTTCATGAATGAACATAACAAAACAATACTAATTTGAACATTTCACAAGATATAACATCATAACTATATGTCCCTTTATTCACGGGAAGGACATAATAATCTTGCATCAAAATCTAGACAACCTAACAATACTCAAAGTTCATGACTTGATAAAGCAACTTTACAACAACTTTATTAATCACAATATCCTCGTGAATAATATTTGACAAGTCATCCAAATATGTTGATTGTAATCATTTATTGCCATTTAAGAGTGCCATGTTGTCACTGATATGGCATGCAACATCGATCAATTGACTTGGTCAAATTTCTTTTGTAACTCTTGGCAAAAAGTCTTCTTCAGTAATAGTGTTCAACTACCTTCTGTAGCATACTTTAGTAAAAATCTTCTGTAACATACTTCAGCCATTGTATTCTATAATCGTGTCTTCAGCCTTCTTGATACGTCATCCTCATGTCCATATTATTTCATGTTCAGGGTTTGATATGAAGCTCATGTTACTACGTCATCTACCTATGAAATATTCTTCAGCATTTTTGTTCAATCATACATATCTCATGTGCATTTTGTGTGAAACACATGCATTAATCACATTTAATCATATCCATCATTTTAACTGATAAATCACATAATTAAATAGAAATAACCATTTAAAATATATTGCAATCATGATTTAAAGATAGAAATTAATCAATTTATCATAGAAAATGTATGCCAAATAACTACTCATAAGTTATCCTAAGATCAAAACCCTACCTAGTGGTTTAACCATATGATATCTTTATGTAGTGCCACTACATGATTTTGACATAATATTAGGGATGGATTGACTACAAGCTCATGGAGTCATAATCAATTTCCAAGGAAGGTGGATAGAGTATTTAGAGAATGGTAGAAATATATTGAAAATACATAGTGAGAAGAGGACATTTCAATACCAAATTATTTTTGCAATGCAACTAAAGAAGGCCATTAAAAAAAGAGGAATGGTTTTCATTATTAAGCTTAGCAAAATCAAAGATAAAAATAAGGAAGAGGTGTTTGGGAGACACCTAGTGTTTTAGGAATTTAGGGATGTGTTACCTAAACTTCCTCCTAAGCATAAATTCAATTTCACTATTGAGCTAAAAACTGGAATAGAACCAATTCATAGGACTCCTTATAGAATGAATCCCATTGAAATGTAGGATTTGAAGGTACAAATACAAAGGTTTTTGAAAAAGAAATTGATCAAACCTAGTGTGTCGCCATAGGGTGTTTGTTAAAAAGAAGGATGCTTCTTTCTGATATGCATATATTACATAATGCTTAACAATGTAACCATAAAAAATAGATATCCTTATCTAGGATTGAAGATCTCTTTAACCAGTTGAAGGACACCACCATTTACTCTAAGATTGATTTGAAATCTGAATATCACCAACTGAGAATCCATGAAGAAGATACCCACAAGACAAGATTTAAAACTAGATATAGGAAATATGAATTTATAGTCTTACCTTTAAGACTGACAAATGCACTAGCAATATTCATGAACTGGATGAATAGTGTATTCAAAAATCATCTAGACCAAGTCATCTTTATATTCTTGGATGATATTATGATTTACTCTCAGAACAAAAAAGAGCATGATAGACATCTTAGAATCATTCTAGAATTATTAAGGAAGAATAAAATTTATGAGAATCTAAGAGTGACTTCTATGTGTTAGAAGTACAATACTTAGGGAACATATTATCTGCAAAAGAGATCACAATAGATCTAACAAATATTGAGGCTATCCTGAATTGGCCAATGCCCACCAATGTGACTAAAGTACAAATCTTCATGGGTATGATTGGTTATTATAGGCACTATGTGAAGGATTATTCCAAGATAGCCTATGCAATAACTAACCTTTAGAGAAAGGGGAAAGAATTCAAGTGGATAGATAAGTGTGAGGTTGCATTCAAGTTGCTTAAGCATAAGCTTACCATGGCACCCATATTAGAGATCCTAGACCCTCAGGGTAACTTCTTTGTGTGTACAGATGCTTCTTTGGAAGGATTAGGAGGAGTTATTTCACAATATGAGGTATTCATATTGTATGGGTCAAGGAAAATCAATAAGCATGAGGTCAATTATGCTACACATAATTGGGATCTGGTTGCAATGGTGCATGCTCTTAAGATCTAGTGGCATTATCTAGTGGGAATACCCTTTGAGTTGAGAACTAACCATCATAATCTAAGGTATATATTTACCCAATCGTTGCCCAATGTGAGATAGAGAAGATGGATGGAGTTCCTTGTCGAGTATAACTTTAGGATTGAATACATTAAGGGAAAATAAAATAAGGTTGTTGATTCCCTAAGTAGGAGGAGGCACATTGCTACTTTAACCAAAAGCCATGTAGACTTGATGGATCAATTCTAGATGATGCAATCGCGAGATGAGGTTTGCACCCAAATTTGGGTTAAAATGGAGAAAACATTAAGAAAAGCAAGGATTTTGGCATCAAGGATGGCCTTCTATACTTCAAGGATAGGGTAGTGATCATTAAAATAGGTGATCTAAGGGGAATGATCATGCAAGAGGTACATAGATCCCCTTACTCTACTCACCCAGGAGGAGAAAAGATGAGAGAAGACATGAAGAAGACCTTTTATTGTTTGGGAATGAAGAGAGATGTCACTAATTTTATTGCTCAATGCCTTGAATGCTAGAAAGCAAAGGTTGAGCATAGAAATCATGTAATACTGTTGTATCCACATGATATATCCATGCAAAAAGATATGTTATATAGATGGATTTCATTTTAGGTTTTCCAAAAACTAGGTATCAACATGACACAATCCTTGTAGTTGATATATTGACTAAGGTTGCACATTTCATACCAAGGAATACCAAGGATGACACACTGATTATGGCTAACATATTTTGCAAGGAGATATTTAGGCTGCATGGATTCCCTGAGATGATCATTTTTTATAGGGATTCTAGGTTTACATCTAAATTTTGGCAAGCCCTCCATTGTGCCATAGGCACAAAACTAAACATCAGCTTTGCATACCATCCAAAAATTTATAGATAAATAGAGAGGGTGAACCGGGTCCTGGAAGACATGCTTCACATGTATTGCATGTATTAGAGATCTTAATGGGAATATTATTTACACCTAGTATAATTTGCTTACAATAACGACCATCATTAATACTTAAGTATGGTCCCATTTGAAGACTTGTATGGTAGGAGGTGTAGAACACCTTTTTCCTAGGACAATATAGAGGACTAGGTTGTGCTTGGGATGAACATGGTTAGGGAAATAGAAGAACAACTAAGGATAATCAGGCAGAGGCTTAAACAAATTGTTGATCGCTAGAAAGGCTATGATAATTTAAAAAGAATGCCAAGAGAGTTCTTTATGGGAGACAAAGTGTTCCTAAGGTTAGACCCATGAAGAATTCCATAAAGTCCACAAAACTAGATCATTGTTTTGTTGGACCTTTTAAGATCACAAAAAATATTAGTCCTATGGTGTATATATTCATATTGCCACCCAATCTATCAAATATCCATGACACTTTCCATGTATCCGTACTTAGGAAATACATTTCTAATATTGATCATGTGTGGGATTTTTCTAAATTATAGATGGTGGACCTAGAGGTCATTGAGGTATGATTGGTGTTCGAAAGCAATGAGGAAGCAAAACCTAGAGTAGTGTAAGATCTAATGGGACCAATTACAAAGGAGGAAAACTACCCTACCACATATGATTCTCAACTGGATCCACTAGGAGTTGAGGTGAACCACAAGGGGTATGTTATAACTCTACACTCTGGTGGGCAACTAGGGGATGGGTTAACTAGGAATGATTTTAGGACTTGCTCCAAGTATAAGGTGGAATATGTTTGGATGTGTCAATTAAGCATGCACCTATTTTTAGCCTCTTTAAAATTTCACTATGAAAAGAGAAATAGCAATGCAAGATACAAGATGTAAGAAGACAAGAGCTAACCCTAGAATGATTCTTTGCTTGAATTATTACTAATCCTAGGGTTGCAAAACAAATATTTAAGCAAGGGTCCAAGAGAGATGCACAAACAAGGTTAAAATCCTATATGCACACTATATGCTTTTATTCTTTCAAATACCTAGAAATTTAATCAAATGCTTTTCCTTATGTGTGATATTTATTTTTGAATAGAAATGGATAAAAGCAACCAACAAACAATCTAAAGATCTATTAGGGTACTTATCTGATTTGGTGGTTGTTCCAAGCTTTATATTACATTCAAAAATGTCCCACAACTTCTATCCTACAAAATAACTTCACAAAATCCTTGATAAATATGAATAGCATTAGGGATCCTGCTTAAGCTACTATATAACTATACTTGGAGGTGTAACAATCAAGACCTCTAGGTCCTTTTAGCTGACCTTTAGAATGCAAAAGTGAAACTTGACCTTTTTGGAAGATGAACAAGCAAAACACAATGCAATAGAACATAATGATAAATAAAATGCAATTTACATAACTATGCTCTAAATTTATCATGAAATATAGACCTAGGGTTTGGGGGTGAACTTCTACCCCCAAGCTTAGTTTTAGTAAAATCATGACTTGTATGGAGCGATCACGATTTTGCTTTTGATGAAATTGCACCTTGTAATTATGAGCATGATTTTGCAATAGAAGAAAAATATAGTAGAATAATGCAAATAAACTATCAATAAATGCAAATTTAGTAATATGTGAAATGTAGAAGAATAAAAACAACCTGGTGGTAGTGAAAAATCAGATAAAAGGATGAAGATCTCCAAGATAGTAGACTCCTCCTTAGAGCTTCAACACTTATCCACCAAGGAAAACAACACATAATCAAATACAATAGAAGATATCTCCACAAAATCTAAAAAGCTTAAATATAATCTTGTTAGTACTTGCATCAACACTTGCAGGTAACTTGTTAGATTGCTTCACTTAGAATTTGTGATTAGAAGAGATCTAGGATTTCTATAAGCTAGGTTAAAAAAGAAATTTTCAAACCCTCAATTTATAGGATATTTGAAATAAGAATGGGTGAGAAAATCAAGAAAAAGTTGATTCCAAATAAGGTTAAATGGAATATTAGGGTTTCCTAAAATAAAATCCTAACTTGGAGAAATCATGCCCATAAGGTTCAACCATGATTTCATAGGAGCAAGGTAAAAAAGGGGAAAAGAGGAGGGAGAGAGGCCCAAACTTGCTTTGGACAAGTTGGAGGGTCTCTATGGGGTACTAGGGAAAATGACTCACTCAAGTGGGTCAATTTTCCATGTCTACATTTTACCTCCTCTTTGATACATTTATGGCCTAATAAATGCATCAAATAAGTATGTAGACACCTATGGGCAAAGGATGAAAACAACAATATAAAAGGAGTGGATGGTTTAGAATAAAGGAGTGGTGCAAAAATAGTGTTATTCTAGACATTTTCATGTTTTGCATGCAAATTGAGGTATTAGGGATATTAATGTGTCTCAAGCCAGGGTGCCCCCTTGAGTTTCAAAAGGAATACCACATTCTTGATGAAACTCAAAATGGTAGATGCAAAATAAAGAAGAGTGAAAATAGGAAGAAAAGAGGAGAGAGAAAAAGTATAAAAGAGGGATAAAAGGGCAAAAGGTGAAAACCCTAATTCATTTTTACTGTGAGAAACGGAAAAAAAAAAGGAGTTCTAGAGAAAACATGGATGGCACTTTTGACACACCATTTAGCTGTTCAAGGGGCGAGGTTAGTGTAGCAGTAGAGTGAGCATAGGTAAGGGCTAAAATCCTCCTTCTATATTAGGTTAGGGTAGATTTTAACCAATTTTCAAGCATTTATTTTTTATTTATTTTTGTTTTTCTCCAAAAATCATCGTGCATAATCCAGGCATGATTTTACGGGTCGACCATGATTTCACCCTAGTTCGTAATGATGAGAGAAATCATACCCCATAATTATAGGGTATGATTTTGTGAAATCACACCTTAGGGATAGGGGGAACAATTTCATAGAAGGGGAAGAAAAATGAAATCATGCTTGAAGCTAGGCAAGAATTATTTCGTCGAAGAGAGAAAAAGAAAGAAATAAAGAAAGAGAGAAACAACAAAAGGTAAAGCAACCCAACAAGCTGATTTAAATTTTATTAATTTTTAATTTATTTTTATGCACAAGAAACTAATGGAACCTTTTTATTATGTTTGTGGATGCAGTATGATGTAGTAGAGAGCCATGAGTGGTGACCAAGCTCCTTGGAGGTAGAGCTAGATGGCCTTGCATAGGTTGAGAGAAACACTCTAGAGATAGTGGAGCTAGACCACTTGGTAGAGATACGTTGGGTAGATGTAGATAGAGAACTACTGACATCATTAGTAGAGATATGGTACTCATAATCATCTACCTTCTAGTTACCCATAGGGGATATGGTAGTTACATTGGAGAATGTGTGGTGCATATTGTGCATCCCCATAAATGAGAGAGAAGTTTATAAGGCACAAGGATAGTAGATCACTCTAGAGAGATTATCAAGGGGCTAGTCTTACCAAGTCTGAGAGAGGGTGATATCGATTGATGAGATGGTAGGATGCTATGGGATGATGCTTTGATGAATATGCTCTATGGGATGGTGGTTGGGTTGTTGATGTGCCATAATAGTAAGCAAAATATACCATGGATGATGATGGATGTAGTGGTAGACATGCAAGACCAGTGGGTGAGGTTTGTATGGGGTCCATATGTGTTGACTCGTTTGCATAGGATATTGTACAATATCATGTACAAGCAACATATAATTTTAGTGTGCACGATATTGCTCTAGGTGTGGATTTGAGAGAACCTAGCAGTACGAAGACCATACAAACTCCTAGGGCCATTGACCAGTCAAGAGTGACCAACAATGTACAAATGGTCCAAGTCCTTCAAGTGGATCCAAAGGACATATATTGAGAACCTACCACTAACAAGGTAGGTAATAGATGAGATGCAAAGGCTGAAGATCATATAGAAACCATGAAATCTACACCCTGGGTGGGCTAAGAATATAGAGGAGCTAGATATAGTCAAGAGGGTTAGTAAGAATAAGGGGGAGCTAGAGATATTTCAATTTGATAGAGTCCAATGATAGTTCAAGATCCTTCAAGAGATCTTAATCTTGGGTGACTATTGGTACGGGTGGGTGTACCAAGATCCATCAGGAGTCAAAGAGGGTCTAGATGTGGTGAGGTGGGTGGAGGAGGACCTAGATGATCAAATTTACATGGATACAAGGTGGATGATGTTGAGGTGGCCCTTAGCTACTGGAGATGGTATAGGGGTGTCATGCCCCTAAGGATCTCCCCACCAATACTGATGCAGAGGCATCATGTTATGAGCTAGTGTATGAAATTGGCACTAAGGAAGGCTAGTTGATGCACCACAAAGTAATAGAGGTAGGACCAAGAGGGCCCAAGGTAGAGGTAGACATGATTTTGGGTGAAGCTAGTGGTGGTTACCACCACTACAGTGGGGACTAAGGAGGCGAAAGCAACCAAAGTTACCCCCATGATGGCTAGAGGTATATTGAGCGAAGGGGTAGGAGAGGCCTCCACATCAATAATAGTTAGCCTAAGTGAGACCACAGGTCAGGGAGACCTGAGGAGGGAGATAGAGGCACTACAGGTATATGTAATGACTTTATTAAGGGAGATGGACCTGCTCTAAGAGGATAGGGCCAAGAGGATAGAGGGACTGAGGAGTGCACTAGGCACTATGGAGGTGAAGATAGATGTGACATGAGT
Source organism: Wollemia nobilis (assembly GCA_028583015.1). Taxonomy (NCBI): domain Eukaryota; kingdom Viridiplantae; phylum Streptophyta; class Pinopsida; order Araucariales; family Araucariaceae; genus Wollemia; species Wollemia nobilis. Next base: position 7,241 of record JAQPPZ010006462.1, on the reverse strand, counting down.
AGAGGCTAACCATATCTAAGGAGAGGTGAGCTAGTTGGATGAGGAGCATCAACAGGCTTGGGCAGAGGGGATGGTTGTGATAAAAAACAACCAATAGAGCAATAGGATTTGCTTACTACATGAAAATCTATAGAGGGTGGGAAAGAGGTTAGAGGTATCCATGTATAGGGTGACCTTATTCTAGAAGGTATAGTACCGGGTAATTTTGGTAGAGCAGCGAGTGCCACCATCTTCGTCCCTGTAGACACTGAGCTGGACTTGGTCTAGATCACAAACAGTTTCATGGTCCATGAACATGCCTCCACCAAGACCACCTTCAATAGGTGGAGCAGAGGAGACAACATCCTAGAGTTAATAAGGGGATCAAGATGACATGTCAATTTTAGTGTGGTATGCATCTCTAGAGATGGTCGAGTATACGAGGTTTAAACTGTGGTACACCATTCGAATGGACCTATGTATCTTTCTCTTTATCAAGTAATATCATGCCACATTTGGTGTTGTGTGTGATTATGTGTACCTCTTTTTATGGTGTTTATTAATTTTTACTTTAATGTTTTAATTTTTTTTCTTTATGCATGATATGCACTTAGACTAAAATACAACATGTATGGATGCAATAGAGTGAATGCATGACATAAAAATACATGGAAAAAAGAGAACAATAGAAGAGGGGAGGAAAAGAAGAAGAAGAAAAGGAGAAAACAATATTCTAGGTGAAATCATACCCCATAAAAATGGAGCATGATAACGTTAGAGCAAAATCATGATCCATAAATATGGGGCACAATTTTGAAAAGAAAGGAAGAAAAATTAAAGCAAAATAAAAGGAAAAAAAAGGAACAAGAGAAAGAAGAAGAATAAGAGGAAGAGAAAAGAAGAAAAAGAAGATAAAGGTCAACAACAAATAAAAGAGAGGCTCAAAGCATGATGCTTATGTTAACGTAGATCATACCAGATCGATGTGACCAATCATACATACATAAAAAATAATAAGATGGATAGGTGGAGTGATACCCACTATGGGTGTAGTACTTGCTAATATTGTTAGAAATATGGAGTGCAACCCACTATGGGTGTTGTGTTTTCTAAGATGGACAAATGATCAAGAGATATACCCATTGAGATGTATGCTCACAAATGGTTGAATGGAGGATGCTCCTCGTTCATGACCATGAAGTTATCTGCTGTGGGGTGTGCTATATGTGCAAGATGTATTATCAAGTACTACCCGATAGGGGGGTGATCTATGCAAAAATATGAGCAAGATAGGATGTGAATGTGTGCATATGATAGAAAAAAAGAGAGGAAGAAAGCAAAATCAAAAATCAAGGAAGAGCTATGTTCCTTGACTTGAAGGGAAATTAAAGGTCATCAATAAAACTTTTGAGGTCAAGGAATACAAAAGCAAAGACTAAAAGGAGAAAGGAGACAACAAACAAGAGGAAGAAGGAAGAAGCAAAATCCCTAGGTTAGGAACTTCTCTAAGCATCAGAGTCTTAGTGAGAGTGCAATGCATATGAGCTATGACCTAACTAGGTGTCATCACGTGCCATTATCATGAAGGTCCTTGAAAACTATATGATCAAGCAGTCATGAGCAAGCAATGATTCAATTATGATAACCAACAATGCAAATGCAATGAAATGTTAGGTAAATCATGCAAAATATGATAGGAAAACATGTAGTATGAATGGGAAAACAAATGTGGTGGATGAAAATGCAAGGTATACCTAATTGATGAGTTATTATTTAGTTATATTTATTTATTTATTATTTTTATTTTATTTAGCAGAATGATAGTCGACACATAGCTTGTTGTGCCTCCTATCTTAACAAAAAGAATAAGTGTACATGAGACTGATCCATCAAAGAAAAATCTAGAATAGAGATCATCTTGATAATTAGAATCATAAGGAATCTCCTTCGTAGCTTTTTCTCTAGTAGCCTTTGTATGAAAATATTCATAGACCCTAACTAAACCATATTTCTTAACAAAAGGAGGGGTAATCCGTAATTTTTCAAGATCTCTAGAAGATAGTGAAGTAGGTTTTTTTCGAGAAGCAATAGATTTACCATCAAAATGCATAAAATTTATCAATTACAAAACATAACATTAGAGGGATAAGGGGGTCCTTCATCCTGATCATCCCACTCCAATTTTTGATGATCTATATATTCAACATAATTTTTGATGATCTATATATTCATCATTATCAAATGGTAAAGGTTGTTTTTTGTTAGGTATGTAGCCTACATCGCACCTCCCATGCCAAATTTCAACATCCAAAGGCTCTTGAATGCCTTTCTATCATGGCCCCAAATATTTACCTATATATCCCATGCTAAATAGTATTTTTTAGGGAGTGGGTAATCATTGGATAAGTAGTAATGGGAAAAATACCACTCGATAGGAGAAGGGTTGCTACCATGAATCTTATCTTCAAAGTTTATTCCTATGAAGACCATGGTACATGTGCCAATGTGTACAACTTCACACTTATTATGAGGTAAACTTGTAGTACTTGGTGAAGGTGGCTCCTAAGGAAAATTATTAACTTGATCCCATGATGAATCTTTGATTTGAGGTTCCTCACACACTTTTAGACTTTTGAGTTGCTCAGATATTTGAGATGAGGAACTTGGAGAAGCAAATGATGAAACTAAAGGACAAATTTTGAGATCTGATTGAGCTTGCTCAACCATCAAACAATATTTGAATGGATGAGGGTCACCCAAAATGGTGATAACTTGATCCTTAAATTTGAACTTCAAACATTGGTGAAAAGTAGAAGGGACAACCTTTATTGCATGGATCCAAGGACATTCGATAAGTAGATTAAAAGATACAAGGCAAGATGATACCACATAAAACAAGGTATCTAAGCTATGATGTCCAACCCTAAGGGGGAGAGAAACAATGCCATAGGCTTCTTGGGACTCATTGAAAGCTTTGATGATAATATCAAATTTAGTTGTCTTCCTCTTTTAATCCAAAATTTTGGAAAAATTGATAAGTGCATAAATTTAGGGAAGAACCATTGTCAATCAAGATTCGTTTGACAAAGGTTCTCCCAAAAAATGCTATGATGTAAAGGGAAGAATCTCCTTGCAAGTATGATTAATGCATACCATCATCCAAAAATGTGATGTGATGTATCCCAAGAGAACCTAAAACATTGGCTACAACACTAGAGGAAATATCAGTAGGGATAAATTGCTATCTTAGAAGTTCCAAAAAAGCTTCCCTATGAATTGGAAATGTTTGTAAGAGTTCTAAGATAGAGATCTTGGCTGGGGTATTAGCTAATTGTTTTTAAATGTCAAAGGAGATATTTGGTTAATATTTCAACACAAAAGGTGGGGTTTTTACTCTCACACTTTTTCTTTGAGCATTCTTTAGAACTAGGATGGAATTTGAGGGTGGGTTGGACAAAGAGCTCATATCTTATTGAGAATGTTGAGCTAATTGAGCTTGAGCCTATTGCCTTGTAGTCACAGCTATCATACCAACCACATTATTATTGGAAGGTAGCACATTATGATATGACACTTGATTAGCTATTTGCTACCCATGCTTAGGTAGAGGATCTTGGAAGATTCCCATATCTTGATTAGTTGTGGGTATTTTTCGAGTAGGAGGTTGGTTGTTGGGTGGATGAGGACTTTCTATGATAAGGAAACCTTCATAAATCAGGTCCTAAATCACGTGTTTCAACATATTACAATAATTTATCTAGTGCTCCTCCACTCTATGATATTCACAATGTTGACCAACTTTATACCAATAAGTTATGGTATATGGTTGCCTTATAGGAGGTAACTCAGTCATATTAGCTTCTAAAATCTACTATAGGACCACATTCATAGGTATTTTAAGCCTTGTGAAATTCCTTCATGGGTGTTTTTGGGGCTGGTTGAGCACCATATTTTATAGGTTGTTAATGATATTGCTAACAGGGCTACTATTGATTGCCCCATCACCAACCAGATGCTTATTCTTATATTGATTCTTCATGGTCCTATATTATTTCACTTGAAGTTGTCCTATTTTAATAAGATCTTGCTCTACCTTTCTTGCTAGGTCAATTGATTGATCAAAATATGTGATGGTTGTAGTTTCTAATGCATATGATATTTTATCTTGCAAGTTTCCAATAAATATTTCAAGAATGTATCGAGGAGGTAAGGTATATCTCAAGTGTCCAACTAGACTCCTCCAATGAGACACAAATTCTAAAATACTTTCATCTTTACCTTTATTTAAACTGTAAACATATTTCATGGTTACATTCTTTTTAACAAAAGCACCAAATTGTTGCACAAATAATTTAGCTGTTTCTTCAAAATTCTTCAAATAATGGTTGGGTAATTGATAATATCATTCTAATTCCATGCCACCAAGGCTCTTAGAGAATATAATTAGCAACAACATGTCGTCATATATAATATCATGGCAAGCTATTATAAACATTATCAAATGCTCAATTGGATCTTTTGTTCCATTATATATATAGGAAAAATCAACATGGGAAAATGCTTAGGATAAGGCTTAGTGGTAACTATAGGGTCTAAGGGCTATGATGAGGGTCGTTGATCATTCATAATTTAGTAATTATATGTCAATCCAGGGCGGTGTCCAGAGGTTGTATACGATAGGAAGTGTCATAGTTGCAGGTTCAGTTTATCCAAGAATAGGTTTTTATTGATGGATCAGTTAGCATTTGGGGGGTTTTGTTGTGACTTCTAACTCCTAAAAATTGAAATTAACTCATATTTACCTTTGCAAAAATAAAATTGCAGGAAATGAAATTGTAGAATCTGAAAATGACAGAAAATGAAATGTTGCTAAATTGAGAGTGACAGAAAAGTAAATTGCAGAATTGAAAACACACACACTCTTGCATGAAATTAAATCAATTGGAGAATTTCAAAATAGAATTTTAACTACTACAAAACTGAATCAACGAAAACTGCCAAATTACAAAATGACAAGATATCTGGAAATTGCTGTGAAATAAAAATTAAATTAACAATTACTACAAAATTACAAAGTGACAAAATATCTGGAAATTGCTGTGAAATATAGAAAATGCTGTCAACGGCTGAAAACTGTGTTGAAAACTACTAAAGAAATGGAAAAGCGGCGAGTCCGCTAACTTTGCTACAACAAGAAATCAGTAAGAAATTTTGTCAAACATTGCCTTCCTCTGGCCCTGTAGGTGGCCCTTGCTTCCAAAACCAAAAGAAAGTAAGAAGTTATGCTAAGAAAATCTAGTTGTTAATCATCAACTTGAAAATGCCAATTGATATCTGAAGATTGCACCTTTTTATTCAATCTGAAACTGCATTACAGTAATGCAAGAAAAACTTGCAAATTACTGTTCTACTACAAAGAAACTTCACTCTATGCTAATTTCGGTATTTTATTGCCTATCTATCTATATGCTCAACCATATGGAAGCTTTATTATTTATAATATAATTTTGATATGCTTGGTTACTGCTTTGTAGGGATTTACAATTGATTGCATAACTGTTTCCTAGAATGCAGAAATTTGCTTTGTCAAAACTTTATCCATTCATCATTGTTGGGTTGCATTTGTTGAGGAAATCATGTTAAGATGATTTGGGACAACCTCCAGGTCAATTTCCAATAATTTCCTCTGATTTGTTGCTTTTTGACCACTTTTGGTTGTTCCTACGCTATTCCCTATTCCTGCGCCACTTATTCCTGCACTGCTCCGGAACAACAGGCAGGTGACCATTCGTTGCTGATCTGTGCTCCAAACGCGTGGGGAGAAACATGTTGACTTTTACTTTCTCTTGCACACCCTTCTGCATTGGTGGCATGTGCTAGAGTGATCGATTCCAAGCCCTGCTGTATATGTATAGCTGGCTAGAACTGTCACAGTTATAGCCTATTTTCCTACACAATCAGCTACAGTGGACAAATTCTTGGTGCCTTTTTCCATTTGAATTAGTTTAAACAAAGAAACACAATATTACTAAGCATCAAATATTCAACAAGGTCTGAATTGCTATAATACTACTGATTAATTAACTAAAAAATAGGTGAAATTGCAGAAAAAAATAGTAAAACAAAGTATATGCACTTTGTCATTTCAGAATATGCAAACATCATTATATAATGCATTTTTTCCATAATTAACATAAAATCATAGTAAAAAGGGTAAGTCAAATAGTTAAAATGTATCAAAGAGTGTTCATGGATGAGGCAATTCCTGGCCTCATCATTCCCCCCAACTTATGGTAATGCATGCCCTCATGCATTTTGTATAGCGACAGCGGCACATAGATCCAGGTCTAGACATCTTTCATGAAATTTGAGTAATGCACCACCAATTTTATAGAATCCACTAACTGCTTTGATGGACTAAAACCACTGTTGGAAGTGCATATCAGGTTGTGGGTCAGTATCAAAGAAGTAGGGGACAAGAGTGATAATTATGGGCATCCTATATCTCAAACCTATCCAAAGCTCCTTAATTTTTGAGATAATTAGGACAATGCCTTTTGCCCTTCTCCTTGACCACAACAAATTAGTGGGAGAAATTGGATCTCTTTTTTGTAGAGAGATAGATAACTCACCGTAGGCCATGTGTCGTAAATTTTTTTTTCACATAATTTCATTCCTGCGCTTAATCAAACATTTTAGCATTTATACACAGCTCGTTCCTGCACCTAAAACATAAACAACTTATTCTTGCGCTTGTTAAATCGTTCCTGCGCTCTGGGATATAAACAGTTTATTCCTGCGCTTTATGGATTATTCCTGCACTTTGGAATATAACAGGTTATTCTTGCGCTTCCCTTTTTTATTCTAGCGCACTTCTGTTGTTTTTTCATTCTAGAGCAGAATTAGACAGAGGCATTACTGACAAGGACTTTCCATTTTTTATTCCCCCTTTTTATATGCTTTTATACTAATCAAGGATATATACACTATATACTAATGATTTACATTATTCAGAGAATGAAAAAGACACATACCTATTATAACCATTTTATCTACATTTCGAGGTACTCCTGCTGTGATTTCCAGCTAATCAATATTTAAACTAAGGTAGGTGCAATTTGAAAATAGACGAAACAATGGTCATGAGACAAGACCGAACAATGATAGTGAAACCAACTAGGTGAACATGCCGGAAAACCGATTTTCATGTAAACCCAACTCAGGAGTGCCTCAAAGAGGTTTTCACTTCCTGAATTTTTTTT
>JAQPPZ010006461.1:0-10798 GCA_028583015.1 Wollemia nobilis | reverse complement strand
GTCAAATGCTATTGTGCTAGTTGAGTTTTAAAAACAATATGAATGGAAGAGCAACATTGCTAGTATAGTTGATTGCTTAACTTCTGTGTTGATTGCTCAACTTCTGTGTCATTTTCATGTAAACATAGGAGTAAAGTTTACTCAATGACACATTGTTGAATGTTAAAATTTATTGAGTGAGACTTTTATTTGTGAAACTGCTACCTGGAAAATAGGCTAGAAAGTGAAAAATAAAAACATGATGATAAGTTAACTGGGTGTATATCTTGGGATAGGAGATAATTGAGTTTTTGCTTTGGTATATTTTCCATTAAATTTATTGGAATGCATGTGTGCATAGTAGGATGCATTCTCATCTGTTATGAGCCGTATCTGATTCCTATGAGCTTTGTAAAAACTATTTTGCTCATTGATGGTCACTAAATGAGTCGACATTGAGGAAACAAATCCAAGGTTATGGGTAATTTCAAACCAGCAGTGTCAAGACCCATCTAGATGGTAGGTGGTGCTCATGCTTGTTGTGAGTGTAGACTCAGGTGGAAGAACTTTTAAAAGAAATAGTAGGTCTAAATCTAGAAGATGGCTATTGAATTTGCTACCAACAATTGTGTTATCTGTTGTAAAAATGGGTAAAGCCCTCTTGTATTTTCATTTGAAAAAGGGATTACAGAATTGGTCTTAGTGACATCAAATTGAACATATGTTCTTTGAAATATTTATAATTAATAAAAGGGTTGCTGATTTAGAATGTTTCCTTATTATGACTTGTTTATGGATGTTATAGTTAGTTTCTTAATGCTTGAGGTAGACATAAAATAAATTATGAATATTGGAAGTTAATTGAGTGCATAAGCTTTTCCAGTGAAGCATATGAAATATGGGATGAACACTATTTTTCTTTACCAATCTACTGACTGGATAGAAAGTTGAGAGGACAGTCTTTAGAAGTAAACTTCTTTATTTATTTAAAAAAAAATAAATAACGTGTAATACGTGAAACATGAAATTATAAACTAAAGGATAGAACCGTGGAAAAGCCTTCCATAATATAGCTTTTGGGAAACATAATTACCTAAAATTATGCAGTGTTGAGAGTTTGACAATTAAAGCATGGGTAGAATATTTGGACTCTTTAGAGTTTACCCAAATGTAGAATAAAATTGATTAATATATCGAAATAAACCTTCTTTGATATGATTCTGAAATCATGGTTGTAGAAGAATTCATTTCAAACAGTAGATTATCCTAGGTATAGTAAATACTTATGCTTTAAAACTAAATGTTTTTGTTTAAAAATAGAGAGTCTTCTACTTAAGGTAGTTTAGTAGATAAGTTTAAAAGTAGTATAACTTTAAAAATATTCTTGGGTGGTTGTCCTAAGAATGTGATTAAAGATCATCCATAATATTGAGGTGCGAGTATGCACACAATAATATTCAATACAACTACTGACTGACATAATTTGTCAATAAATTATTAGGTTAGGACTAGACAAAAATACGGTATGGGACATCCTTCCTAGGTTGTATTCGAAGGGTAGAATGATAAATTATGTACTCATTGAACTTATATTAGTATATCCATAGGGTTTGGAATGGGATAAACCATTGTGAGTTGTAATGAGTTTGTGTAATGAAGTCCAAGGTTAGGGAAATGACATGGCACTAATTGGATCCAGGTAAATGGGATTCACCAGTTAGTCATAGAGACATAAACACACCATATTATTTTATACTATTTAGGAACAAGTCAACTAGAATGTCAAAGGTTTGGTATAAAGAGTTAAGGGAAAAAGGCATCCACTCTCTAGGTGTTATGGGCCCTAGAGGACAACCCTTATCATGGATCAGTCCTCATGCTAGAACATGCAAATGATATATGAGGATATTTATTTCTACTGAATGACATCTACATAGAATTTGGCCAATCTGGTTCACTTGGGTGACTATCTGCAGTAGTCTAAACTCAAAAGTGGTATGTTATGTTTGTGCAATATTGTTTGAATTAATTGTAAAAAAAAGTATGATCCAAAAAGAAGTTAGTTTGAATGCAAACCTTGTAAGCTAGGAAGAACATTTTAGACTTTGAGATAATTTTTCAAAGAAAAAATCCTAGTCTTTGGATTTACTTTTACTAGACAACCAGGTAAGTAATCAGATCTGGGTTGTTACATATGGTATCAGAGCAAAATTGATTCTAAAGTTGCAAAAATTTGCATGGGAATTAAATTAATTAACAATAACTAATATTATACCTCTTTTACTTACAAGACAAATGGCATGAATTCTAAGAGGTGGATCCACGATAAATCCTATGGGAGTTAGGGATGATGAAATCATCGAAAGACCTATAACAGGACCATGAATAAATGTAAGGAAAGAAGATTCCCAATGTGAAATAAGACAAAAAAGGGTTCATGATATTCCTCTAAATGAAATTGGACAAGAAGAGGGAAACCTTGCAAAAATGGTAAAATTATTACAAGTACAAATAGAAAATCAAAGGAAAGAAATGGCCCAATAGAAAACTCACATGGCCCAACAACAAAAACTTATTACCCAACAACAACGAGCCATAGAGGACTTCGCTAGATAAAGAGAAGCTAGATTAGGCAAGATAGTTGAAGTGCTAAGATAACCTAAGAGATCCAAAGCTGGAAGGGTAAGAGTGAGTAAAGAATTGGATAAGATTTTAAAAAAAAAATTGTAATATCTAAGTTTAATGGTAAAGACGATGCAAATTTAGCTAAGAATTGGATAAGTGAATTAGAATCTTCTCTTTGGTGGACCTATCTTCTAAATCCAAAACTGCTTTGGCAATTATGAATATGACTAAATTAGTCCTGGATTGATGGAAGTCATATAAGAAAGGACATGAGGTTGAGGCTGCAGACCTCAAATGGGAGGAGTTCATTAAGGAATTCAGAGATAGATTTGAAGCAGATGAAAGATGACATTTGATCAGACATAAAACATAAAACAAATGTAATGTCCAAAATGTTGTTTTTTATTCATTTAAACTTTCATGGGTTACAAGGGTAATTTTTCCTAATATATCTTCATGGATATCAAACACTTTGATGTTTTCTCTTGAGACTCCTCAGTGAAGGTGGGCTTGTGAACCACTAATATTTTATTGATTGCTATTGTTTGTGATCTCCTACACATGTTTTTGAAGGTCTACAAAAGGTTAGAGAGTTTGGGGGCTTGCCTTGGTCAAGCCTCTTGTGGATAAAAGACAAATATACTCGAAGGAAAATTATGTTGAAACATGTTTAAAAATGAATGAAACACTATAAAAACCTAAAATAAAGCTTACCTACTGAATTTGCTAATGTAAATGTGTTGCAAAGTCAATTCGCATGGCATGGGGTGAATTGGATCTTGGATTTGTAGGTCAGGGGTGAATCAGACTTCTAATGGTTGTAGGACCAATATTTCTATCTGAATGGATGGTAGAAGTTATCCTTTACTGTTTGTATGACGTAGAATTATCAAATGTGATCCTAGACTTATTTTGACAAAGTTTCTATATGGTAGAAAAAAGAGAGGTAAAATAGGAGGGGAGCCCTCTATTTATAGAAAAATATGAGGTTAGGAGAAGGGGTTAGATAGACCAACCCTTAGAGTTACTCCATGTTGGAGTTAGGTTAGGGTTTAAATAGGTGTTAAACCCTCATGCCTTGGAGAAATATCTCCTCCTCACACATGTTTGAGGAAGAGTTAGGATTAACTAGGGTTAGTCATACCTTAGGTTAGGTTAGGGTTTAGTTAGGGAATTTGGAAATATCCTAACTAATTTCATGTGCACACATGTGTGGAAGTGTGTTTAGGACTAATTTGACTTAGGATCCTAATTAAACTCACTTAAGTGAAAAATGCATTTAATTAAAATTCAATGATGAATTAGATCACTAATCAACCTAATTAGGCTTTTGAATAGGGGTAAGGTCCCATTAAGGCTAATTAGGTGTAGGGGAGGGATTAATTTGCCTTAGGGGACTAATAGGTAGTCTCCTAGTGGGTAGGAGGTGTTTTGGAGGCGTTTTACCTAGTTTTGTAGGTTTAGGAGCCTACGGATGACTAGGATAGCCTACAAATGACTATGGCTATCTACTATTAGAGTATATCTTAAGTTCCACTAGGATATTCTATTTGGAGTTATCACTCTTGCATGAGGTTTGTAAACTCCTACTTGTGATTTTATAAGATCTATTGGATTGTTGTAATCCAATGGCTGTCAATGATCAACTTTGCTATTTATGCAAAGTTGATCTTATGGAATAATCAATCAACACTTGAGCTTTTTGTGATGCTTTTCATGTCTATCAATATTTTCAACATGGTACCAAAGCTAGGTTAGATTTTGTAAGCATTCACTTTTTAATATCTGGTTCAACCTATTAGTTCTCCTTAACGTTTTATTTGGATAAAACGTTAGTGAAACTTCTTTGGTGAATGTGTTTGTCTCTATTTTTTCTTAGCATCTACACTTCTTGTTAGATTTTTGGTTTTTATAGAGAGCAACATTATCTTTCATAAAAATTGCTACACATATTTTTGCCCCTTCTTTTGCAGTTTTTTGCATATGCAGATCAATGAGCAGTTGCAAGGGTGAATGTTAGAGCAAAATTCTGACACTTGAATATTAGATCATAAGATTGTAAGGGCATCATCTTCAATCCATGGAGCATGAAAACACAGGTCGTGTAGACAAAAAAAAATCTTTCATTAAAAGGTTTTTGGCCACCTATGGTTGACTGCGTTTGCACTCTCCGAGGCGAACAAGCTATTTTTTTCAATCCGAACCATCTATTTGGCATGTATGATATCCCAAAAGCTCTTTTTTTGGCCATCCATGGATGACCACAATCCTGATATTTAATGAAAGTGGATGATTGTGAAATCCTATGATGCTCATGTTTCGGCTGCCTATGGTTGACTATGTTTGCACTCTTTGAGGCCAAAAGGCTATTTTTTGAATCCGAACCTTCTTTTTGGCATATACGATATCCTAAAAAGGTAATGATTCCTTCTAAAATATATTGCAGTCCTAATGATTTCACTGTCCAAATAGGATGAAGCTCATGCATAATTTGAAAACCTGCTCTAGCTTTTTTTTTGGTTGCTCATGGATGACCACAATCCTAATCTTTGATGAAGGTGGACGATTGTGGAAGCTGACAATGCTCATGCAAGGGATCATTTAAATGGTGGTTGAGGTGGAGTATACAAGGAAACGAGTGAGATTTAAAGTGTATGGAACTAATTCATCCATCAAATGTAGTTAAAGGGTGAGGATTTGAAGCCGAACCTTTAATATTTTTTGCCTAATAAAATTTGAATCCATTAAACATTGCTTTGCATGTTATCTCTACCACATATATGGAGTAAGTTGTTTTCTATATTTTTTTCTACCTTGCAAAGTGTTAAACTTCTAACTAGAAAAGGGGGAGCAACCACAGTTCTACAACTCTATTTAATCAAGTTCTAACAATCACCTATGTCATCCTTATTTCTTAGTTTTTTGCAAAACGTCTTCTTCCTTGAAACCTTGCAGTGCAGTCCCTTTGAGCCTCACTTTGAATATTTTAGTGGTATTTTTCTTCAATTTTTTTCAGCATTGCAGGTGTAAGAGTTCTCTCATCCATCTATGGCTGCTCATTTACATCCTATTGCATTATTTTTTAGCTCCTATACTACATGTTTTTGTAGAGAACATTCTCTCATCCATCAATGGTAGCTCGCATTTTGTCGTTCCCACCATATTACATTACCTTTTTATCTAGTCATGTGCTAAAGCCTACAAGCTCTCCTATGATGGTAGTGGGATAAACAAACGTTGAAGTCAAGAGAATTCTAATGGCGAATACTATCTTTCCCAAGGTATGATTTCGATGTCATCACTGAAGGGAGTTTGGAAAATCATAGTATATTTTTTTGGAGGTTAGCATTTGAAGGCGAAACATGACTCCTAGTATTTTCAGACCTTCAACTATTCTTGATCTATTTTTGTGTTTATACATAGTTGTAAGAGGTCTCACTATTGTAAATAAACTTATTTTTTAAGTTTATAATTAGCCTTGCCATTCTCTATAGCCTATTCCCATAAGGCTCTCTTTTTTTTAAGAGAATCCATTGTATAAAAAATAAATAAGTTTTTTGGGAGGGATGCCTCGGTGCTAATTTTTTCACCAATTTGTTGCATTGGATTAGGGGGGGATCTTGTTGCTCTTTTGCACCTATGTCATAAATCTTGCTGCTACCTTTTTTGCTCTTGTTTGCTGCATTTGATCATACTTATTTGGAAAAATGAATTCTTTAACACCAAATACAATTGAACCACTCAGTCCTCACACTATCATACCTAGAAACCAAGGATGTTAAATATAATTGCACAGAGAGGTCTCTCCCACCTGCTAGAAGAGAAACAACCTAAGTTCAAAAAGGAATATGAAATATTTATTCATAAAGGGAAAATGTATGAAACAATGGGAATGATAAACATGAATGTGAGTGAGATTCTATGGTTTCACATTTTTGAGTGTAAAAATCCATTTGAATGTTGAGAAAATTTAAAAATTATTTGGTAAAGTGGATCAAATAAGATCTATGCAACTTGAAGCAGAATTAACAGCATTATCACCTGATGATTACAACACAATTGTGGATTTCCTCACAAAATTTAAGGAACTTCTAACTCAATTAAAAGGAAGTGGGAAAACCAAAATAGATAATGAGTGCATCTATATTATTTTGGTAAAATTAAGGGGGCCTTTCAAATATTTGCAATAAATTTTCTCTCTACAATGGATGCCCTTGGCACAAATTTCAAAATGCCCACATTAGAAGAATTTTGTGATAGGATCAATAGAGAAAAAATGAGTCTCTCTACATATGATATCTCCCCCTCTTCATCCAAAGCCTTGGTGGCTTTCAATTCAAAACAAGAAAAATTCAAAAAAAAGGAAATAGAACCTATAACCTATACCTATTGCAAAAAATATGGACATTCAGTCAAGCGATTTTGGAAAAGGTTACAAGAATTAGAAGCAGCAATGAAGGATCATAAAATTGATATCAATTTTTTTTTGGCAAGGCTTTAAATATCAAAGGAAAATCTATCAAGTCTTATTCCAAATATTGAGTTCTAGATTCAGGGGCTACTCATCATATGACTTCCTCAAAAAATTCCTTTACTTCTCTTTCCTCAAGTTCCACTTTCAGTATTGAAGTAGGAAATTCATCCTTCATTCCTGTCAAAGGCAAAAGTGACATTATCCTAGAAGGTGGTTGCATAAATTATGTTCTCTATGTTTGAGATATATCAACAAATCTTCTTTTTTTCTACCAAATTTGTCAATATAGAATGGGAAAAATAATTTTGTTCACACCCACAAGAGTGGATATTAAAAAATTGCAAGAACCACATTACCTTATAGCAAAATAATATATTGATCATAATGTCTGACTATATCACTTTGAAGGCTTTAGTGACATTAGACAGGATTCCTATTTTATTAATCATGCAAATATAGAAAGCAAACTTTGGCATGAAATATTTGGTCATATAAACTATCAATATTTAAAAGAGTTGAGTAGTCATGAAATGGTACTTGGTTTACCCACAATATCCTCTGTTGATGATGTTTGTCATGGTTGTGCTCTTGGAAAACATCACCAAGATCCTTTTCCTCAAAGAAAGTCCCAAAGAGCCTCCACCCCTTTGGAACTTGTGCATAGTGATTTGATGGCCTTCCCACACCCTTCTTTAAATGGAGCTAAATATTCTTTGACATTCATTGATGATTTTTCAAGATGCACTTGGGTATACTTTCTCAAGTACAAAAGTGATGTCTTTTCTCACTTTAAAATCTTTAAATCCTTTGTTGAAAATTAGACATCTTGCAAAATCAAGAAGCTTTGTACAAATAATGAGGGAGAGTACTTCAGTAATGAATTTTTATAATTCCTTTCTACTCATTAAATTATTCATCAACATTCTATGCCACATAATCCTCAACAAATTGGTGTGGCAGAAAGAAGAGATATTCATGGATGTAAAAAGTGGTCTGTATTTCAAAAGTGGCATGTCTTTCAAATGGATGTAAAAAGTGCTTTCTTACATGGGGAATTAAAGGAAGATATATTCATGGAACATCTTGCTGGTTTCAGTCAAGACTCCTCTCTTAATTATAGGTGAAATAAGTCTCTTTATTGCCTCAAACAAGCTCCTAGAGATTGGTATGAAAAAATGGATTCCTCCCTTCTTTCCTCATGTTTTTCTCATGGTGAGTCTGATAACATAGTCTACATTTGGAGAGATGAAAGAAAAATCACCATACTTGTTCTATATGTTGATGATCTACTACTCACTGGTAGTGAATTCACTCACATTCAGACTATAAAAGACTCTCTCTTTGAAAAATTTGATAAGCTTGATCTGGGTCTAGCTCATTACTTTATTGAGATATAAATAAATCAAACAAATATAGGAATTTCATTGTGTCAATAAAAATACACTCTAGATCTTCTCCAAAGGTTTAAAATGACAGATTGTAAACCTTCTCCTACACCTTTTAAGTCTGGAGTCAATATAAGTACTTCCTACACATCCCGTCTATGTGATGCAACTCTATATTGTTATCTTGTAGGGAGTTTTTTATACCTTACTCATACTCATCTAGATATCTCATATGTTGTTGGCTTAATATCCAGATTCTCACATCAACCTCATTTTAGTCATTGGTAAGAAGTAAAAGAATCCTCCACTACTTGCAAGGAACTACTCACTTTAGGCTCTTATATGAGGGAAAATCCATGGATATCATTGGCTACACGAATTCAGATTGGGAAGGTTTAGTAGAAGACAAATGTTCAACTTTTGGCTATGTCGTTTGTCTTGGTTCTTCACCAATTTCTTGGTTATGCAAAAAAAAACAAGCAATGGCCTTATCATCTACAAAGGTAGAATACAGGGCAACAATTTTAGCAAGTCAGGAAGCTCTTTGGCTTTGTTATATTCTAAGAGAATTTGGTTTTTCCCATGATAAACCTATTACTCTTTGGTGTGACAATCAGAGCACAATTCATATTGCATGCAACCCAGTTGAGCATCAGCACACCAAGCACATTGAGATACACATGCACTTCATTTTACAACATATTTAGAATGGGGACATATACTTGGACTATATTCCAACTAAAAATCAAGTTGTAGACATCTTCACCAAGTGTTTTCCTTCTCTACATTATATACAGTTGCAAGAGAAACTTGGAGTATTACAACTACATTGAAACATTGATATTTCACATCTCCTTTTATTATTGTATTCTTTGGAGGATGGTTTTTCCCAAATGGTTTTTTTTATCATCTCTCCCTTACATATTATACATGAGTACCTCATCAAGCCATGTTGTCTGGACTCATTTTTTTATTATTAAGGACAATATTAGTCATCCGAAGACATGCCTCTTTATTTCATAGCATATGGTTTTTCCCATGTGGTTTTTCATCATCTCTCATATATATTGTAAATGAGTACCTCATCAGGCCATGTTGTTGGGGCTCACATTTTTTTATATTAAGAAGACAATCTTCGCAAACCGAAGACATACCTCTTCCTTTTTTCTTTTTGATAGATGGTTTTTCCTATGGAGTTTTTACCATCTCTTCATAAAAGAAACCATTGTACATGAGTACCTTATCAGGCTCTGTTGTCAAGACTCATTTGCACAATACACCCCTAGTATCACTTAAGGGGGGTGTTAGAATAAGTTATTATTCTCTTAAGTTCTACTAGGATAGACTTACTTGAGTTTCCACTCCTTCATGAGTCAAGTGAATTCTCATTTATAGTCTACATAAGATTTGATGAGTTATTGTAATCCAACGGATATCAATTATCAACTTTGTTATTTATACAAAGTTATCCATGGAATAATAAATCATTTCTATTTTATTTCTTCAAATCTTGTAATGATTTGTAGTTCTACTATTGGGAATTTTCTATTTTATGTCTTCAAATCTTGTAATGCTTTGTAATACTTTACTTGAAAAATAGTTTCAAATCATGAAGATAATATCCTTTATTTGTACCATCCAATGAATATTATAATACTCATATAATTATGGTAGGGCCAGCCACCAAAATAGTGTGGTAAGGACACCTAAACATGGTAAACCCACAAAAAGAATTTAGTAAGGACACAGACCATCAAAACTATCATGATATCTAACTAAAATACAACCCTCACATAGATCTAGGGTCTCTTTATGTCCATTTTAATTCAATAGACCATTAACTCACTCAATGACTAATGTAGAATCTATTTCCTCTTATACACAAAATGAAAACTTCAAGACATGACATTATATATAATAATTAATAATCATAAAAAAATATTGTTATTAATGATTTGTAATGCTTCTTCCATTTTCATTGTATGAATGTTATTTTCTTTAATATTGGTCATTTATATCCGAATGCCCAGATATTAATTTTATATTTCATTCTAATCATCTAAACTTGTGATAACATGGCTAAAAAATCAACAATACATCGGAATTCGATAAAGAGAAGAATGATACTATATGTATTACTAATTTACACTCTTTTATCTTACTGAAAGGAGCAAATGATATCCCATCATCTTAAGGATTAGATTAGAGGGGTTCATTGAATGCATATTTTGAGGCATCTATCTAAGCCTCAATGGGATATTATGGACTGAATATGTAGCAAGGACTTACAAAACCCAATGAAATAAAAATGTTTATCAGTGTGTGCAATGAGTTG